>SKCR01004595.1:0-26351 GCA_019454045.1 Zanthoxylum bungeanum | reverse complement strand
TAAATTTAGAATTTATAAATTGGACCTGCGTGTCCAGCCTTATCTCTTTCATCTCTTTGTATTCTCTTCTCACCTAATTCCCCTCAATGTATATGAGGTTCTCTTATTGTATTATGTAATTGGTAGAAGTAGAATATTACTAGGGGGAGTGGAAAGGGAGTGATTTTGTCTAGGAACAAAATTGTTTTACATATCCATCCGTATATCACTATTAATTTATTTTATGCACTTTATGATGTTTAGAAGCATGCTTAAGGGTGTATGATGATGAGACCTAACAAAGATAATAAATTGGTTGCCAATTACGCATAAATCCCTCAATTTATATTAAGCAATTATCCTTCCATTGAATGATTCTTGTTCAAGATCCAAAATTGACATTGGTTTGTTGGCCAAAGTCAAGACCTTTTGTCAATTGAGGATGTACTTGAATCATGAGAGTTTTGTTCCACATCGGTGTCTTGTCCAAGTTGTGATTTGTTGGCCAAGTCAAGATCGCTTCTTGTCCAATGACATTGATTACGAAACTTTCCTTGTCAATGGGTCCCGCTTAACGGAATCATTAGGTTTGTTGTGCCAAAGCCAAGGCCTAGATGGTTCGGAGGATATGGTTAAGAAAATGTATTAGATACATTGGCATAAGTATATATACATATGTTTTGGACTTGGATGTCCACCTAACCGGATCGAGGAATTGGATTGGATCCAATTGATCTTTGAGATCACCTAGTTAAATAGCATTAAATTTGTTGGCCAAAGTCAAGATTGTGTGTTATTTAACGGCATCCTAGCCCACTAGGAAATATGATTTCCGAGTTCTCAACAGAGGGTTAGAGACTTGATAAAAATAGTGGAGGCTAGTATTGAATTTGCAATTTCATTCAGATACTTAGCCTTACGCGTCTTTCAAAAATTTTCGTTAAATAATAAAATTAGTTGGACTAATTCATTGTTATTTTTTCTTGTAACAGTTTGACTGTACCCATTTTATCGTTAACTAGATAGTTGGACTATCGTAGTTGAGATGGCTAGCAAGGTAAATGTCCGAGACATCATCATGGGAGACAATGTCTTTAAGGGGACAAACTTCGCTAATTGGGAAATGAACCTGAGGATAGTCCTTGGGGTGAGAGGATGCTGTACACTATACAAACACCTCTCCGCCTAAGCCCACTGACCCACTTGAGCTGGAGTTATAGAAAACTCACAGCAGTGATTGTGACACAGCTCAGGTATTATGTTAGCTTCGATGACTCAGCACTTTGGTCGCCAAAATAGGGACTTGGATCCTTATAATATGATGGCTAGACTGCGAGATCTCCACCGCTCCAATAAGCGGATGGAGAGATATGAGTTGGTGAAGAAACTCTTCCGCGCCCGAATGACTGAAGGCGCATCAGTTGAGGCCACGGGGCTCAAATGATCGCCGATATTGATGAGTTGGCCAATATGGGAATAGTCTTGGAGGCTGAGCTGACCATAGATTTGATCTTACAGTCACTTCCTGATACTTGGAAACAAATCATAATCAACTATAAGTTGATGGATACTGATGACACTCTTGGAGAGCTGTTATCCATTTTGAAGGAGTCTGAAAAAGAACTCCAAAAAGGGGGCAAGCGCGAGGCGCACTTTACATCGACTCTCAGAGGTCAAGGCTGGGCCCAAAGCTACTGGAGGGGTGAGGAAGAAGAAACATAAGAAAAAGGGTAAAGGCAAGTTGACAAAAGTTCTGGGAAGCCAGGGACAAGTCTCAAGATGTCTGCCTCAACTGCGGTAAGAAGGGTCACTGGAAACGTGACTGCCGATGAGGAAGGGACACAAGGAGGATATCAAGGCAGGCAAGGCACTAGCCTCTGGTTATGTTTGTTATTGAGATAAATATGACTACTCTAGTTTTAAAAATGGATTTTTGATTCTGGTTGTGCTGCTCATATTTGTACTGATTTGCAGGATCTGCAGGATAGCAGGATGCTGGCTTCAGGGGAGATTGACCTACGAGTCAGAACGGAACTCCAGTTGCTGTTTTGGCTGTAGGGACTTTTTTTTGGAATTGCCCTCGGGGCATATGCTTAAACTTTTGAACTGTTATTATATACCTAGTTTGACTAGGAATATTATATCTGTATCTTTGTTAACCCAGCATGGGTACACTTTGTATTTAGAAACACTGGGTGTTATTAATAAAAAATGATGCAGAAAATTGCACTGCTGTTGCAATAATGGCCTTTATATTTTGAATATAAATGAATCTCCTAAAAATAAAATAACAAACCAAAGGCTCAAAAGAGTAATCTAAAAGATGAAGCTTACATGTGGCATTGTCGTCTAGGACACATTAACAAGACTCGCATATCCACACTTTCAAGAGTGGGTACTTGGACGAATTTGATCTTAATTCATATGATGTCTGCGAATCTTGTCTTTTAGGCAAAATGACTAAATCACCTTTTAGTGGTAAAGGTGAACGTGCCACAGAATGTTAGCCCTCGTTCATAGTGACGTATGTGGGCCCATGTCTAGCCAGGTAGAGGTGGATATCATTACTTCGTACCTTTACGGATGATGCATCTCGTTATGGTTATGTGTATCTAATGAGACACAAGTCGGAAACTTTTGAGAAATTCAAAGAGTTTCAACACGAAGTAGAAAAAACAAACAGGCAAGAGTATTAGACATTGCGTCGGACCGTGGTGGCGAATACTTAAGTTATGAGTTTCAAGATTACTTGAAAGAGAATGGTATTCTTTCACAGTGACTCCTCTGGAACACCGCAATTAAACGGTGTCTCTGAACGGAGAAACCGTACCTTGTTAGACATGGTAAGGTCGATGATGAGTCGCACTGAGCTACCTATATCCTTCTGGGGATATGCTTTTAAACAGTGCAGTACTTATTTTGAATAAGGTTCCGTCAAAGTCTGTTGAACAGACTCCATATGAGATATGGACAGGAAGGAAACCAGGTTTCTCTTTCCTGAAGATTTGGGGATGCTGGGCATATGTTAAACGTTTGGAAGGTACCAAACTAGAACCCAAATCAGATAAATGCCTTTTCATGGGATATCCTAAGGAAACCAAAGGATATTACTTCTATCACCCAAGAGAACAAAGTATTTGTTGCTCTACATGCATTTTCCTTGAGAAGGAATTCTAGATGCAGTGGTAAGTGAGAGGAAAGTGGAGCTCGATGAAAATCGCAGTGATACTGTTCCTGGCAATGAATCAATGACGGAACTAAACAGACCATCCAGGATGAGTCTGTACCACAATCTTCAGATACACAAGGACGCGTAGGTCGGAGAGTCAGGAGGTACCTGAGAGGTATGGTTCCTGATCTCGCCTCATGTAGATATTAATCTTATGAGGATAATGAACTGACTACGTATGAGGAAGCAATACAGATATTGATTCCGCTTTATGGCAAGATGCCATGAAGTCCGAGATGGATTCCATGTATGCCAACCAAGTTTGGACACTGGTTGATGCACCAGAAGGCGTAAAGCCTATTGGATGCAGATGGATCTTCAAGAAGAAGACCGACATGGATGGCAACGTACAAACGTACAAAAGCTAGGCTTGTAGCAAAGGGGTATCCTCAACAATATGGTATTGATTGTGATGAAACTTTCTCACCCGTTACCATGATTAAATCCATTCGGATAATGCTTGCAATAGCTGCATATTTCGATTACGAGATATGGCAGATGGACGTTAAAACCGCTTTCTTAACGGAAACTTTTTGGAGGATGTTTATATGCAACAACCTGACGGTTTTATCGTACATAGACTTGCAAACAAGGTTTGTAAGTTAAATCCAATCCCATTTATGGATTGAAGCAAGCATCACGGTCATGGAATCAGCGTTTTGATGAGATCATAAAAGAATATGATTTCGTTCAAAACGATGATGACCCTTGTGTATACAAGAAGGTTAGTGGGAGAGCACTGACTTTTATTGTCCTTATGTCGACGACGTGTTGCTAATAGGCAATGACTTCCCATGCTAACGTCAGTGAAAGCTTGGCTTTCATTAAAATTCTCCATGAAAGATGGGAGAAGCAGCCTTTATTCTGGGAATAAAGATCTACCGAGATAGATCTAGAAAGCTGCTTGGACTCTCCCAGAGTACATATATTGACAAAGTGTTGAAGCGATTCAACATGGATCAATCCAAGAAGGGATTGATGCCGATATCACGTGGTATCCTTCTGTCTAAGGACATGCGTCCTAAGACTAAAGAAGAGAGAGATAACATGAGTCGGATACCGTTCGCCTCGGCAGTCGGATCGATCATGTATGCCATGATATGTACGCGACCTGATGTGTCATATGCTTTGAGCATGTGCAGTCGCCTATCAGGCCGATCCAGGTGAAGATCACTGGATGGCTGTTAAGAATATCCTTAAGTATCTTAGACGAACTAAGGATGTTTTCTTAATATATGGAGGTGGAGAACTTGAGGTGTCTGGGTACACCGATGCAAGTTTCCAAACCGACAAGGACGACTTCAAGTCGCAATCCGGGTACATTTTTTGTTTGAATAACGGAGCAGTGAGCTGGAAATCTTCCAAGCAAGATACTGTTGCCGATTCAACAACAGAAGCGGAGTATATTGCTGCATCAGAAGCAGCAAAGGAGGCAGTTTGGATCCGAAAATTCCTAATTGGATTAGGAGTAGTTCCGTTAGCTGCTGAGCCCGTGCCATTGTATTGTGACAATAACGGGGCTATGCACAAGCTAAGGAACCAAGGTCTCATCAACGATCCAAGCATGTTCTTCGGCGTTACCATCTGATTCGGGAGATTATACATCGTGGCGATGTAAAGGTCGAGAAGGTCGCATCAGATGACAACATTGCAGATCCGCTGACGAAGGCTGTTCTTCAGCAAGTGTTTGAACGACATATCAATAGTTCAGGTATTAGATGCTGAGTGACTGGCTATAGGCCAAGTGGGAGATTGTTAGACATTATGACCCATAGCGTCACTGTTTTGTAAATGATATTGTATTATTGTACAAAATTAACTATGTGATAATGAAATTGCCTTTTGCCGTTTTGTAAAATTATTTACTTTGATATATTAATGGCAAAAGTCCGTATGATTAGTTCCGTATTGAGATGATATGAGACAGTATCAATATAAAAGGTTTAATCATTAAATATCCCTAGTCGGAGTATTGTCGAGATCGGACATCGATAATGCGAATAGACTAGTATTGCACTTGTGCGAGTTGTGATGGCACAACGGCATAGTTCTCATATATTTAAGTATTGGATACTTATGCAAGTGCGATAGCAGGTTGTGTTTTACCGATGGTACGGAAAAAGCTTCGCTGGATAGATCCCGCGGAATCCCATTGGTAGTATGTCTGCGTGTCTATGGAGGCCGCATCAGGGTAGGTGTATATGGTCTTAACCTGAGACTTGCATCGCTAGTACTTGCGACAATCGGTAAACTTTGGTTTTGGTGGTTCAGGGCTTTAACCGGTTCTGTGTACGCCTCTTCTGGGTTTATCGAGAATCGTAGTGTACTGGATGTGATGTCAAGATGGAAGTATCACTTCAGACATATGGAGATGATGATCACGCAGGATACAGAACTAGTACTCTATAAAAGGTTGCAACCGTCGGGACAATATGACCAGGTCAGGATTGTCCGATTTAAAGAGACTAGTGTGTTTGATATCCGATATATGTTTCGTACGGGGCAGACACATTTCCAGCCCCAGGCCTAACATGTGATCGTCCGATACTGGATCGATATACGCAATACTACGGTATACTACGCTTGATATAGATCTAATATTCAGTAAGAATATTTCTGGAGAATGGGTAGGCATGGCGCTTTGCTAGAAGCCACCTTGTCTTGTAAATCGGTAAAAACGTAGTACGAGGTACGTACGTGTTTGGATTATCCAACGACCGTATTTACTGCCACATATCCGGAGATCTCTTGGGTCGCTTCCTGAAGATTCACCTATGATGTTTGATTCGAACTTTATTAATCTTGGATTAATTACGGAGAAACTTTATCTTGGATAAAATGCCTTATTAGGAGAGAGAGAGAGATCGATTAATTTAGAATTAATCGGTAAAATAATATATTCGATATATTATTACGAACGAAATTAGATTTCGACGCGGAATTAAAATCGGATTTTAAATCGGGCAAACGAATTAATTTAGAATTAATTCATTAGCGAACTGAATAGTAATTCCGCAAGGCGTAATTATTTAATTCACGTCGCGACAGAAATTCGTTAATTAGGAATTAGCGAAACCGAGCCCGAAAGTGTTTGTGGACACATTCGTATTTTGAATCGAGTGGTATCCGCAAATCGCATCGCGATATCTCATTACTTGATACGAATAGATGATGGATGTATCTAGTCACCTTTAAGGGATGATACATTATCTCTATTCTCAAAGTGTGGTAATGATGGCAATGATGGGTTTCATTTTGGAGGAAAAACCTTTCACGGTTTTTGAAGGGTTTTTGATTAAAAAATTGATTTTTGGTATTTGATATCAATTCATTTATTTTTCATTTTGTGACTCACGGTTTTTGAAACCTTTTGAGAACAAAATAAAAGATACATCATCTTCTCCTCTCCTTCTCTCACGAAGGTCGTGAGCTTCATCCATGGCAGAAACTTGGTTTCTCCATTTTTGCTAGCACAACAAGGGATCAAAAGAGGTGATAGGGAAACGCATTTGGAGCTTGGAATACTAGAAGATTTGAGGCTTCTCACACTGAAGTTCTTGGCCGAAACAGCCCCAAGATTTGCAACTTCTATCATTCTTGTTCTTGGCCACATATCACCACCTGGAGGCTCAAGGATCCTCTTCACCATTTTGGTCACAAAGCTTTGTAAGTATGTTTCCGCCATCCTTCAAGCTTTGCATGTATGTTATTTGTATTTCTATGGCTTAATCTTTCTTTGGGACTAATTATAGAAACCAACATTACGTGTTTCTTTTGGAACTTCCTCAGCAGCTGTTTTGGCTCCAACATCTTTGTTGATTTCAGTACCACCGCTTTTACATGATGGCATGACAGTGCTCCTTCCCCATGTTCCTTGGATTTGCTTTGTGCTGCTAGGAGGGTACCTCCCCCGCATCTGTAACTCTGAGCATTTGCCAGTTTCTCCAATTTGATTCTCCAGTACTTTAATAGAAGCAGATTGACTTTGAATTAATGCTGCTTGGGATTGAAACATAGCATCATATCTTGCTGCTTGAGAGTTGTGTTTTGCTTCTATTTTTTTCAAGTGGGTCAACACTTCTGTTATTCCTGATTCATTTGCCTGCTCCTGGCTTTTGTTCTGTTGCTGGAATTCAGGTGGTGGATAGTTCTGCTGTTGGCCTGAATTGTTGCTCCATGATAATTAGGATGATTCCTCCACCCTGGGTTGCAGATGTTGGAATATGGATTGTTCCTTTGTCTGTTGAAATTACTGACATAATTTACCGTTTCTTCAAGTTGGTTTGACTCTAGTGCTCCTCCATATAGTGAACTTGTGGATCCAGTGATAAGAGTCCCCATGAATTTGCATCTCAGATCCAGCTTTGCGTTGACTGCTGTATTGGCTCTACTTTCATAAATTCCTGCAATTCTTTGGATCATGCTCCTTTCTGTTGGCCACAAGGAATTATTGTTGGCCATTTCTTCGATTAGGTCCCAGGCTTGATCTTCTCCTTTTGCCATCAAGGCTCCTCCAGCAGCAACATCGATTGTGGTTCTCATTATTCCAGAAAGTGTTGGATAACATGACCCATAGCGTCACTATTTGTACATATCATAGTGTGTTGTACAAATTAACTATGTGACAAGGAATTGCACTCTCATCATTTGTGATTAGATCACCTTAGAGTATAAATGAAGAGAGGTCCCTATGATTAGTTCCTGGATTGAGATGATATGACACAGTATCAGTCCACGAGGATTAATCATTAAATATCCCTAGCCGGAGTATTATCGAGACTGGACATCGATAATGCGGAATAGGCTAGTATGCACTTGTGCGCGTTGTGAGGGCACAACGGCATAGTTCTCATATATTGGGTATTGGATACTCATGCAAGTGCGATAGGAGGTTGTGTTTCACCGATGGTAGGGAACAGCTTCGCTCTGGATAGACCCCTCGGAATCCCATTGGTATTATGACTATGTGTCTATGGGAGTCCGACATCAGGGTAGGTGTGTATGGTTTAACTTGAGACTTGCACCGCTAATGCTTACGACAATCAGTATACTTTTGTTGAGGTCGTCTAGGACTCTAACCGGTTCTGTGTACGCCAATGCTGGGTATATTGAGAATCGTAGAGTATTGGGTGTAATGTCAAGACAGAAGTATCACTCCAGTCATAGTGGAGATGATGTCACGCAGGATACGGTATTAGTGCTCTTAAGTGCTGGCCGGCCATCGGGATATTATGACAAGGCCATGGTATATCCGATTATAGAGACTAGTTACAGACATCCGATATGTGCTTCGGACGGGGCAGACACTTATCCAGCCCCAGCCCTAGCACGTGACTATCCGATACTGGGCCGATATACACGATACTTGGATACTACGCCTGATATAGATCTTAAATATTCATAGATGAATATGACCGGAGAATTGGATAGACTTCGTGCTTTGCTAGAAGCCGATCTTGTCTCGTAAATTGGTAGAACGTAGTACTTGGTACGTACGTGATTCGGATATTCCGACGACCGTATTTACTGCCGAATTATCCGGGGATCTCATGGGTCGCTTCCCGATAATGCACCGATGACGCATAACTCGCACTCATTAATAATCTGGGATTATATAGAAGAAAGAGAAAATTAATCTAGGATTAATTACAGAGATATTTTATCTGGGATAAAATATCGTCTAAAGAGAGAGAATGATTAATTTGGAATTAATCGATAAATTAATATATTCGATATATTAAACGAAATTAGATTTCGACGCGGAATTGAAATTGGATTTTAATTCGGGCGAACGAATTAATTTAGAATTAATTCGTTAGCGACGTGAATAGTGAATTCGCTAGGCGTAATCATTTAATTACGACGCGACGGAAAACTCGCTAATTAGGAATTACCAAAACCGAGCCCGAGTTGTGATTGCGAGCGCATTCGTATTTCGAATTCAGTGCGGCAACGCAAGTCACATCAAGCGTCAAATCATTCGTCACATCAAGCGTCAAATCAAATGTCACTTTAAATGATGTGATTGATTGATGTGATTGATTGATTGAAAGACTACATGTCACTTTAATAAAGTGAAATGAATAGTTGATGTGTTTTGGTGGAATAGTGTTAGTGGTTGAGATGCCATTTCCTTTGATTTTATTTGATAAATAAAATGGTAAATGCTTATTATTTTTGGAAAAATATATAAAGGATTTTGGTAATTCATTTAACACTTCAACTATCACTTCTCTCCAATTCTCTCTCACCACTCACGCCCAAAGGGCTTCATCTCCTTCTTCTTCACACAGCTCACTGCCGTGAGCTTCAAGGGAGCAATGAGTGAGTTTTTGTGGCAAAAACTCAAGTGCTAGCACACTTACGGACTTGCGAAGGTGTTAGGGAGGTTCACCCATGAGGCGGGATCCATTCGACGAAGTTTGGAGCTTCAATTTGGATCCAAAACTGCCCAAAACAGTGAGCAAATTTTGCACAGCAGTGGTGCCAAACCAGTGAGCGTTTTTGGCTCCATTCGGCTTCAAATCGTCTCAACCGATCGATGTGAGTATTCCGCAACTTCGTCGATATGTATTCGCAATTTTTTTTCAGTATTGTGAATTCTCCATAATACTGAATAAAATGGATCTTCATATGCTCAGTTGACAGGTATTATCAACATGCATAGTAACATACGAACATGAACAATAATTGAAAAGTTGTAATATTCAGTGCTCTAGTTAATTGGAGGAAGCATCTAAAAAAGCAATGGAGCAAAAAAAAAATCTGAGATCCAGTTATGAAGTCTGTAAGGGTGTTTTTAACACCTAATGCCATAAAAACAACTGGTTTGGGAGTCACTGGCCCAAAGCTCGCTACATGGATCAAAGATGCTGCAAAAATATATATATATTTGAAGTCTGAGTAATTAAGTCTGTAGGGGTGTCTTAACACCTGGTGCCCTAAAGCCAACGGGTTTGGGAGCCACCGACCCAACACTCGCTACATAGATGGGAGGTATTGTATATAAAAAAAAAATCAAAGAAAAAAAATCAGAAAAATTATTCCATTGCTGCAAAAAGATGTGAATTCTGATAAAACTTTAGGACAAAAATATTACTCTCTTATCAACTGCACTTATGACTGTTGTGGGCAAAGATGAGTTGTTTAAATATTATGTTGGTTGTGTATATGAAGAATGGTAAATATAATTGGAGAATGTACTTATTCAGTAATTTAGAAAGAAATAAAACAACTAGTAACTTGAAGTAGAAGTTTCACCTGATTAGTCACTAACTTCTTTATTCTTTTTTCTCTTGTCTTTTTGCCTTTGTGTGCATTAGTTTCACTACTTTTTTACTTTTGTAAAATGATTGTGTGTATCATTGCTGTAAACCCTCACAGGACTACAACTCGTCCACTAGGGACACATAGGGGTTTAAAGGCTTGTTGCATACGCTAAATGCAACCGTGATCCCTACGAAAGTGGCTTAGTTAAATTTTATTATGTTATTTTATTTTGTGTTTTGCTCAAGGACTAGCAAAATGTTAGGTTTGGGGGTGTGATGAGTGGTAAATATATCACTATTTCCCACTCATTTAACCTAATATTTTGTATAGTTTCTTGAGTCTTGTGAATATTTTGATGTGTTTTGTGTTATTTTGCAGATAAATAAAGTTTCAGGACATTCTGGAGGTGATTTGGACCAAAACAGTAAAAATTGGACAAAAAGGGCTTTTTGGTAATTTCAGCATCGCGACGCCTAACGTGCGCCGAACAGTGCTAACGTGCGCCGGGTCCACGTGTCAGAATTTGAGAAAAGTTTGACTTTGCTAACATGCGCCGTGCCGTGAGTCACCATCACAGCCGATCTGCTAACGTGTGCCGTGCCACATGTCATCATCCTACGGTGCCGACAGTCACCATCGCCACGTGTCACTCAACCTGTCAGTGTTGGAATTCTCTAAGCTTCCCAAGATCGAATCAAGCAATGAAAATAAGTGTGAATACATTCAAAGGAGGTGCGGAATACTCACAATGAATGGTTGAGTCGATGCGGTGATGAACCAAAAATGAATTGCCCTCCTCCATGTTGCTCGGCAGTGAGCTGCTCAAAGTTGGACTGCGCAGCAGTGGGTGGTTTTCCTCCTCCAAGAATCGGCCATGGGTGATCCTCCATGGAAGCTCCAAGCTTGTGTTGATTCCTTGCTCATGACAACACTTCCCTATCACCTTGGTATATCTCCAATGGTGTGCTAGCACTTGTGATTTTCTTTGCCACAAAAATCATCACATCTCTTCTTGCCATTTTCGGTCAAATCAGAAGAAATATGGCCTTTCGGCCGAGAGAGAAGAAGAGGAGCATTTGGCTCCAAAACATTGAAGAGAGAGAGAGAAAATGATAAAGTGTATTAGGATTTATATTTCCAAAATAATTAACCATTTACCACTTTTTTAATTTCAAAATGACAAGCATTAAATGCTTTCAATCATCTCACATCAACTCACTTCAATCAATCAAATGTCACATCACTCAAAGTGACATGTGATTTGACGCTTGATGTGACTTGCGATATGACGCTTGATTTGACTTGCGTGCCGCACTCGAATTCGAAATGCGAATGCGCTCGCAAATAATCCCGGGCTCGGGTTTGCTAATTCCAAATTAATGATTTTTCTGTTGCGACGTAATTAAATGATTACGCCTAGCAAAATCACTATTCACGTCGCTAACGAATTAATTATAAATTAACTCATTCGCCAGAATTAAAATCTAATTTTAATTCCGCGTCGAAATCCAATTTCGTTTAAAATATCAAATATTTTATTTTATCGATTAATTCCAAATTAATCGTTCTCTCTCTTTAATTGATATTTTATCCCAGATAAAATATCTCTGTAATTAATCCCAGATTAATTTTCTCTCTCACTAATTAATCCCAGATTAATTAAAGTGCGAGTCATACGTCATCGGTGAATCTTCGGGAAGCGACCCATGAGATCCCCGGATATGTTGACAGTAAATCGGGTCCTCGGACTATCCGAAAATGTAAGTACCTAGTACTACGTTTACACCGATTCACAAGACAAGGTTGGCTTCTAGCAAAGCGCCATGCCTACCCAATTCTCCAGAAACATGCTTACAGGAATAAGCGATCTATATCAGGCGTAGTATACGTGGTATTGCGTATTTCTGTCCAGTATCGAATGATCACGTGCTAGGCCTGGGGCTGGAATTGTGTCTGCCCCGTACGAAGCACATGTCGGATGTCTGGTAACTAGTCTCTATAATCGGATAAACATGACCTTGTCATTTTATCCCGATGACTGCAGTACTTAAGAGTACTAGTACCGTATCCTACGTGACCATCATCTCCATAAGATTGGAGTGACACTTCCGTCTTGACATCACACCCAATACACTATATTTCTCAATATACCCAGCATTGGCGTACACAGAACCTGTTAAAGCCCTGGATGACCGCAACCAAAGTATATTGATTGTCGCAAGTATTAGCGGTGTAAGTCTCAATTTAAGACCAAATACACCTACCCTGATTTCGGACTTCCATAGACACATAGTCATACTACCAATGGAATTCCGAGGGGGTCTATCCAGAGCGAAGCTGTTTCCCATACCATCGGTGAACCACAACCTCCTATTACACTTGCATGAGTATCCTATACCCAAATATATGATAACTATGTCGTTGCGCCCTCACAACGCGCACAAGTGTAACGCTAGTCTTTTACGTATTTTTTCGATGTCCAATCTCGATAATACTCTGACTAGGGATATTTAATGATTTATCCTTCGTGGACTGATACTGTCTCATATCATTCTCCGTCCAGGAACAATCATAGGGACCTCCTATCATTTATATATCTAGGTGATATAATCACAAATGATAAGAGTGCAATCTCCTTTGTCATATAGTTAATTTGTACAACAACACCATGATCTGTACAAATAGTGACACTATGGGTCATAATTGTCCAACAGTCAGCCACGTCATCGTCCACATCATCAGTTGACCGAGTCAACGTGCCACCTCACCGCCACGTCATCATCAGCCAATCACGAAGTGCCACGTCTCACATTTTTATGGTGCCGACAGTCACTTTGCCACGTCAGCGCCACATCATCGCCACATCAGAATCAATTATTGGCTCTCTTATCTGAAATTGACACGTGGCAGATAAGATTCTGAACCGCCACATGTCACAATAATTGAGCTTCAACCACCTTGCCACGTGTCACCTTATCACCTTATCCAGAATCACCACGTGTCATCACCTCAGCGTGCCACGCCAAACTGTTCCAGCGTAGTTACGCCAAAGGCCTTGGCGTCGCAACGCCCAGAGCCCACCGAGGTCTATAAATTGAGCTCGAGATTTCAGTTTCAGTTGTACCATTCTCTCTCATTTCTTTGATGTAAATAGGGAGTCTTCTCTCTAGTTTATTTTAATTTAAGTCTTGTAATTTAATTTTAATTACGTTCTGTAATGATAGTAATTAATTTCTTTATTTTTACAGTTTTTACTATTCAACCATGAGGAGGTAACTTCCCTCTACTAAGGTGAAAGGTAATTCTTTTACTATTACTATTTAGATTAATCTCCTTTAAAAATAATATATTCACTATTTAAAATTTGACTTAAAAAGGATACCGCCATATTGGTCGGTTGGTAATTCATTTTAATCTGGTTTAAACTTGACTAATCAAGGATACCGCCAGATTGGTCGGTTGGTAATTAAATTTTGGTTCCGCCTATATGGCAAGTTAATTTTGGTTCCGCCTTTATGGCTGGATTATGGACAGATATTACCACCTTAATTTCTGGTTGGACTTAATTTGACTTAATCAGGTTACCGCCTATATGGCTGGTTGGTAATATTATCACAAGTTTATATATTACTTTATGGGAGATATCTAAAATAGTAAATAGTAAAAGTAATTCATTTTATCTTAGCATTTTAATTTATTGTAATTTACTTTTCAGTATTTACTTTACCGTATTTACTTTTCCTCATTTTTACTTTATGGCTTTTACTTTTAAGTTTTTAGTAGCCCTAGTTATGTGTTGTAACTAAATTAGTTATCTAAGGTTGTGATGAATTCCAATATCACCGGTTTATAAGGGGTTAGATTATAGTTTGGGTAATATAAAGATTTATTTATTGAGTCTTAATCTTAATGCTTTTACATTAACTGGCCACTAATAAAATTGACTAGGTAAACTTAAAATTAACTAGACATAGGGATTTTAAGTTTAAGACCTTAGACTCAATAGCCCATGATCTTCCTTGAGGATAGATAACCCTTTAATAGATTTCCTTACAGGATAGGAATATACCTGTCGGGCGGGGGTAGCCAAATTGGAACTTAATCTTAATAAATCTAGGTAATTTGGTTGACATAGACATATGATTCAATTGGATTATACTAGGTATTTATAATTAACCATCGGAAGAGGCTTTACATAATTTAGTGTTCCAGTTTAATAAATCAATATTTTACCCAACTTTAAGATAACCACTTCATCTTTAAATAATATTGGAAGAAATCACAGCCCTAGATAGTTTTTAATATTGAATTTTCTTACAACCTACTTTCGAACAATTTTATTTATTTGTTTTTAAATTTAGAATCATCACCATTTCAAATCAATCAAACAACCTGTTAGATACTAGTAATCATTTGACCTCATAAAATTAATAGCTTAAGTATTAAGTCCTCGTGGCATCGATACTTTTTATACTACTTGAACGATACGTGCGCTTGCGTTATACGTGTGTGTTTACACCGGTCAACTACGTGTCGTAGATGTTTACTGACATTGAACAGCTAGGTCAACTGGGCATTACCTTTGAGGCCGAGACTTATATAGATTTGATCTTACAGTCTCTGCCCGATTGTTAGGGCGGGTTCATCATGAACTACAATATGATGAACCAATAGAAGACTCTTGAAGGGTTGATGGCGATACTGAAAGAGCCAGAGCCAGAGCCAGAGCTTCTGAAGGGCATGAAGCGCGAGGCACATCTTACTTCGACATCTCAGAAGCCAAGGCTTGGCCGAAAGCTTCTGGAGGTGTGAAGAAAAAGAAGAAAAAGAGCAAGGCCAAATCATCACAGTCTTCTGGGAAGACTAAGGACAAATCCAAAGATGACAGCCTATATTGTGGCAAACGGGGTCACCGGAAGTGTGACTGCCTTGAGTACAAGGCGCACATGAAAGAAGTGAAGAAGGGAAAAGCTCTGGCTTTAGGTATGTTTGTTATTGAAATAAACATGTCCACTACTGGTTTTAAAAATTAGAGTTTTGATTCTGGATGTGGAACTCACATATGTACCGATGTGCTCGATCTGTAGATTAGTAGGAGACTGGCGTTAGGAGAGATCGACCTACGAGTCGGAAATGAGACGAGAGTCGCTGTTTTGGTCGTAGGGACCTATGTTTTGAATTTGCCCTCAAGTCATGTAATTACATTAGGTTACTGTTATTTTGTACCTAGTTTGACTAGAAACATCATCTATGTATCTTGTTTAACCCGATGACGGTATACTTTTGTATTCCGGAACATTGGGTGTTTTGTATATAAAGATGACATTTTGATATGTACAGCAGATGTTAATAATGGTCTTTATATTTTGAATATAAATGAATCTCAAACATATAATATGACAAACAAAAGTCTCAAATTGAGTAAAACAGATGAAACTTATCTGTGGCATTGTCATTTGGGACACATTAACAAGACTCATATATCCACACTTTCAAAGAGTGGTTACTTGGACGGATTTGATCCTAATTCATATGACGTCTGTGAATCCTGTTTATTAGGCAAAATGCCTAAAACGCCTTTTAGCGGTAAAGGTGTACGTGCCACCGAGCTGTTAACCCTCGTTCATAGTGACCTATGTGGGCCCATGTCTAGCCAAGCTAGAGGTGGATATGAATACTTCGTAACCTTTATGGATGAGGCATTGCGTTATGGTTATGTGTATCTTATGAAACACAAGTCGAAAACTTTTGAGAAATTCAAAGAGTTTCTACACGAAGTAGAAAAACAGACCGGAAAAAGTATTAAAACATTATGGTCAGACCGTGATGGAGAGTACTTGAGCAATGTGTTTCTCGATTACTTAAAAGAATATAGTATTCTTTCACAGTGCACTTCTCCTGGAACACCTCAATTGAACGATGTGTCCGAACAGAGAAACCAAACTTTGCTGGACATGGTAAGGTCAATGATGAGTCGCACTGAGCTACCAATTTCCTTCTGGGGATACGCATTGAACAGTGCAATACTTATTTTGAATAAGGTTCCGTCAAAGTCTATTGGACAGACTCCATTTGAAATATGGACATGAAAGAAATCGGTTTTCTCATTCCTGAAGATTTTGGGATGTTGGGCATATGTTAAACGTTTGGATGGTACCAAACTAGAACCCAAATCGGATAAGTGCCTATTTGTAATTGGTTATCCTATGGAAACCAAAGGATATTATTTCCATAACTAATAAGAGAACAAAAAATATTTGTTGCTCTTCATGCAGTTTTCCTCGAAAATGAATTCATAAATGCAATGGTAACTGGGAGGAAGATAGAACTCGATGAAAATCGAAGTGATACTATTTCTGGCATCGATCTCTAACGGAAAATAAACAGTTCATCAGGGATGAGACTATTCACATCCTTCTAATACACAAGAACCACGTAGGTCGAAGAGAGTCAGAAAACAACCTAAGAGGTATGGGTTCTGATCTCACCTCATATAGATATTAATCTATTGAGGAATATTAACCAGCTACGTATTAGGAATCGATACAAGGTATCAACTTGTTTTATGACAAGATGCCATAAAGTCCGAAATGGATTCCATGTATACCAACTAAATTTGGACACTGGTTGATGTACCAGAAGGCATTGTGCCTATTGGTATTAAATGAGTCTTCAAAAGAAGACAGACATGGATGGCAACATACAAATGTACAAAGCTAGGCTTCTAGCGAAATGGTATCATCAACGACATGGTGTCGATTACGACGAACCTTTTTCACATGTTACCATGATTAAATCCATTCGGATAATGCTTGTTATTGCTACATATTTCGATTATGAAATATGGCAGATGGACTTTAAAATCACTTTCCTTAACGAAAACTTTTGGAGGATGTTTACAACATCCTAACGGTTTTGTCGTGCTGAAACATGCAAACCAGGTTTTCAAGTTAAATCGATCCATTTATGGATTGAAGCAAGCATTATGTTCTTGGAACCAACGTTTTGATGAGATCATAATGGTATATGGTTTCATTCAAAACGAAGATGATTCTTGTGTATATAAGAAGGTTAGTGGGAGCACACTGACTTTCATTGTCCTATATGTTGACGATGTATTGCTTTTAGGCAATGACATTCCCATGCTACAATCGGTGAAAGCTTGGCTTCATTAAAATTATCCATGAAAGACCTAGGAGAAGTAGCCTTTATTCTAGGAATAAAGATCTACTGGGATAGATCTAAAAGTTTTTGGCACTATCCGAGAACTCTTACATTGACATACATGTACGCGACCTGGTGTCTCATATGGTTTAAGCATCTGCAATCACTATCAGGCCGATCCAAGTGATGGTCACTGGATTGATGTTAAGAACATCCTTAACTATCTAAGACGAACTAAGGATGCTTTCTTAGTCTATGGAGATGGAGAACTTGAGGTGACTGGGTTGTTGGACAGTTATGACCTATAGCGTCACTATTTGTACAGATCATGTGTTGTTGTACAAATTAACTATGTGATAAGGAGATTGCGCTCTTATTATTTGTTATTAGATCACCTAGATGTATAAATGATAGGAGGTCCTATGATTAGTTCCTGGATTGAGATGATATGAGACAGTATCAATCCTCGAAGGATTAATCATTAAATTCCCTAGTCGTAGTATTATCGAGACTGGACATCGATAATGTGGAATAGACTAGTATTGCACTTGTGCGCGTTGTGGGAGCACAACGGCATAGTTCTCATATATTTAAGTATTGGATACTTATGCAAGTGTGATAGGAGGTTGTGTTTACCGATGGTACGGAAACAGCTTCGCTCTGGATAGACCCCTCGGAATTACATTGGTAGTATGACTATGTGTCTATGGAAGTCTGATATCAGGGTAGGTGTATTTGGTCTTAACCTGAGACTTGCATCGCTAATACTTGCGACAATCGGTATGCTTTAGTTTTGGTCGTCCAGAGCTTTAACCGGTTCTGTGTATGCCTTTGCTGGGTATATTGAGAATCGTAGTGTATTGGGTGTGATGTCAAGACGGAAGTATCACTCCAGTCAAAGTGGAGATGATGTCACGTAGGATACGGAACTAGTGCTCTTAAGTACAACAGTCATCGGGATGATTGACTAGGTCATGTTCATCCGATTATAGAGACTAGTTACCAGACATCCGACATGTGCTTCGTACGGGGCGGACACATTCCAGCCCCAGGCCTAGCACTTGACATTCGATACTGGATCGCAATACGTAATACTACGTATACTACGCCTGACATAGATTATATATTCCAGTAAGAATATTTTTGGAGAATTGGGTAGGCATGGTGCTTTTCTAGAATCCAACCATGTCTTGTAAATCGGTAAGCACGTGGTACGAGGTACGCACATATTCGGATAATCCGATGACCGTATTTACTGCCAACATATCCAGGGATCTCTTGGGTCGCTTCCCAAAGATTCACCGATGACAGTTGACTCGAATTAGAATTAATCTGGGATTAATTAAGAGAGAGAATTAATCTGGGATTAATTAAGATGGAGAAAATTAATCTGGGATTAATTGAGGTATTATTTAATCTGGGATTAAATGTGTTCGGAAGAGAGAGAACGCGATTAATTTGGAATTAATCGGTAGAATAATTTAATAGTTAAATTTGATTTTTCTATTTAATTTATTCGTATGGGCTAAAATTAATATATCGAATATATTAATATGAATTGGATTTCATTACGAAATTAAAGTTGGACTTTAATACGAGCGAACGAATTAATTTAGAATTAATTCGTAAACGGCATTCGTAATATATTTACGAGGCGTCGTCATTTAATTAAATTAGATTTAATTATTTAACGACGGAAATTCATTTAATCGGATTAAACGAATCTGAGCCGCGTCAAACATTCGTAGAATCCATTTGAATTTTGAATTCAAATGTGGGGCCCACTTCACATTTGGTATTTGGGAGGGTAGTTGGCATTTATGCCAAGCCACCAACCACCTTGTAATGGTTTTGGTAAAACCATTTACCCAACCACCTAGTTTAGGTGAAAAGGGTAAAATGGATTTTACCAAAAGCCTTCTCTCTCTCTTCACTTGTGTAATACAACACTTGAAACAAATGAAACCCTAATTTATCCTTGCTAGGGGCGTGAGCTTCCTCCTCCCTCTCTTTGATTTTGTTGCAAAATCAACAAAGCTGGCACTTCATGGAATCAACTAAGGTGATAGGGAAACCAACTCAAAGCTTAGAATCATCAAAGGAAGGATCTTGGAGATCTTCATTCAAACAACTCAAAGCTTGGAATCATCAAAGGAAGGATCTTGGAAACCAACTCAAAGCTTGGAATCAACAAAGGAAAGATCTTGGAGATCTTATTCTTCTCAAAATTTTAAAAGCTCAAATCCATTCAATGTAAGTAATTCCGCAACTTATAATGAATTTATGAACACCTTTTCTTGCTTATTAGATCCCTGGCATGTTCTAGGAACACTAACAATGGTATCAAGAGCCAATTTTAAGAATGAAAATTTTAGGGTTCATGAGACTAAAATTTGGGGCTTTTATGTTTTGAACATGATTCTTTCAAATTGATGCTTTGAGCATGCTTAGAATATGATAACTTAGTGTTATGCATGATTACATTTGAAATAAATTGATTGGATCAAAAATTAAAAAAAAATTGTTACCTTGGCCGAATCTAGCAGTGCAGTGGACTGCATGTTTATTTTTTTTTTTGTAACATGAAATGATGTGTTTAAATGCATGTTTAAATGTTGATTGTTGGTTTGATTGGATTGGAATCAAAGTCAATAAAGTTTATGTTAAAATCAAAGAGCATGTTGAGCATGAAATGATGAATCAAGGATTCAATTTGTGTTGAGCATGAAATGATGTGTTTTGGCTTCAATTTGTGTTTAGCATGAATTGATGGATTAAGCATGATTAATTAAGTTAATTGGTATTTTGGAAATATTGAGTTTAATTAATTAATCATGGCTAATACACTTTAATTAAAATAATTGTGATATTTGGAATATTATAATTATGTTAATAAGCCTTTATAATTTAATTGGGCTAAAAGTGTGTATTTGGGCTTAATGGGCTTGGTTTGACCAAGTTTGGTTTTGGACTTTTGGATTGGATCCAATTGGGCCCAAAACCAATTCCATAAAGTCCAAATACATCACTTGGCCCTTTAAAGAATTTAATTGGGCCTAATGGGCCTAAATTGATTTGTTGGCAATAGGGTGATTCCTATTGGGCCTTGGCATTTTGGGTTTGATCCATTATGGCCAAAGCCCATGCCTTAAGAATCAATTAAAAGCCCATTGGACTTTAATTGAAATGACATTGGATGTTATTGGGCCTTTGAGACCCATTAAGATTGGATTTGGAATCCAAGTCTTTAAGGCTTATAAGTAAGTGTAAATATTTAATTTGGAATTAAATTTGGAATTGGTATTGAATACAAATAAATTGGATTTAAAGTTGTAGTTCGATATAATTCAAGAATACGTACTTTAAGTATTTATTCTTAAACGAGTTGGACTCGTGCAAATCAAATCGTTGTTTGAACATTGGATGGTCATTAATTCAAAGATTAATTAATTGGATTAGATTTATTGAATAACATGATTTGTATGAATACATGAATGTGTTGTATGAATAATGTATATCAGATGGATATTAGAAGGGCGAGGGCAATTTTAGAAATTGTAATAAATTTAGAATTTATTTAAATTGGACCTACGTGTCCAGCCTTTTATCTCATTTCTCATTGTATATTTCTCTTCTCACCTATTCCCATCAATGTAAATGAGGTTTCTTTATTGTATTTTGTAATTGGGTAGAAGTTAGAATAGTTCTAGCCGGAGAGAGGAAAGGGAGTGATTTCCATCCATATATCATTATTAATTTATTTATGTATACGCGCTTTATTATGTATTTAGAATGCATGTTTAAGGGTGTATGATGATGAGACCTTAACAAAGATAATAAATTGGTTGCCAATTTGCACGCAAAAAACCCTCAAAACATATTAAGCGTTTTTCCTTACGTTGAGTGATTATTACTCAAGATCCGAAGTTGGCAATGGTTTGTTGGCCAAAGTCAAGACCTTTGTCAATTGCGGATGTGTTTGAATCATGAGAGTTTTGTTCTATATCGGTGTCTTGTCCAAGTCGTGATTTGTTGGCCAAAGTCAAGATCACTTATTGTCCATCGACATTGATTACGAAGTTTTCCATGTCAATGGGTTTCGCTTAACTGGGATCATTAAGTTTGTTGTGCCAAAGCCAAGGCTTAGTTGATTCAGAGGAAAAAGGTTAGGTAATATATTTGATATATTGGCATATATAAGATATATGTTTCGGACTTGGATGTCCACCTACTGGATCTAGGAATTGGATGAGATCCAATTGATCTTAGAGATCTACCTAGTTAAGTATCATACAATTTGTTGGCCAAAGTCAAGATTGTGTGTTATTTAACGGCATCCTAGCCCACTAGGAAACATGGTTTCCCGAATACTCGACACAGGGTTAGAGGCTCGCAGAAAAATAGTGGGAGGCAAGTATTAGATTTTCAATATTCGTTTAGTTATTTGCCATACGCGCTCAATCAAATATGATTCGTCAAATAAATTATATATTAGTTGGACTAATATTTATTGTTGTTTTAATTAAACAGTTGGACTGTATTCAAACCCCTTTCATTTATAGTTAATTATATAATTGGATTATAGTAATCAATATATATTTGATTTTAACCAAGAAAATTGTAATAAGTTATATAGTTAGACTATAGTAATCATTACATTAGATTGTACCTGAAATCGTTGATTAAATAGTTGGACTATTAGAATCAAGATTAAATTGAAAGATTAGTGTTTAAAACATTATCCTAGGGAAAATTTGTTTAGACGACTTTAATTTTCAAATTGGGAATAAATTTCAGGATAGTCCTGAAACTAAGAAGTTACTTTATTTGATAAAATAACATCTTATGCCTAAGCCCGGAGTTAAGTAAATAGTAGAGCATGATCTTTGGAAGATTCATGTGATGATAACTTTAATGTTTAATCCATTATGCTTGCCATAAAGACTCCTTAATTTCCTAATCATAACTAAGGATTAGATCCTTAAAGTATGATGAAGAAATTGAAGGATCTTCATAGATCTATTTTTAGATCTTAGAAGTATTAAATTGCAATTAATAACTCTTGGAGAATTAATGGCCATTCTCAAGGAGACAAAGCCAAAGTTTGCAATAAGGCAAGTAGCGCAAGGCTCATCTTACTTCAATATTCTAGAAGGCCAAGGCTTGGCCAAAGGCTTCTAACAATGTAGAAAATGGCAAAGGCAAAATCATTATAGTCTTATAGGAAGACAAATGACATATCCCAATATGTCTACCTAAACTGTGGCAAACGGAGTCATTGAAGCGTGACTGCCGTATGGACAAGGCAGACATGAAGGAATAAAAGAAAGGGCAAGGCTCTGACTTTGAGTATGTTTATCATAAGAATGTTCAATACTAATATTAAAATTGGATTTTAGATATTAAATAGTGTGATACATAAATATATGTACTGATGTGCAGAATCTGCTATGAGCAGGATACTGACTTCAGATGAGATTAATCTGCGAATATGAAACGGGACGACAGTCGTTGTTTTAACCGTAAATACCTAATTTTAGGAACTACCCTTCGGTGTGTACTTAAATTAGGAAACTGTTATAATGTAACTAGTTTGACTAGAAATATTATCTTTATATCGAGTATAACTCGTTGCGAGTGTACCTTTATATTCTAGAACACTAAAATGTTTTATTATATAAAGATGATATTGATATAAAAACATTAGATGTGAATGACAGTGTTTATATTTTGAATATGAATAAATCTCAAACATATGACATGACAAACTAATAGTTCAAACTGATTTGATCAGAAGAAACTTAGTTTTGGCAGTACTGTCTGGGACATATTAAAAAATAATCGTATATCCACACTTTTGAAGAGTGGGTACTAGGACATATTTGATTCCACTCAAATAAAGTCTACGAATCTAGTTTATTAGGTAAAGTACCTAAAATACCTTTTACTTGGTGAAAGTGCAAGAACCGCCGATCTGTTAGCCCTATTCATAGTGAAGCAAGTGGGCCCATGTCTAGCTAGGCTAGAGGTGGATATGAATGTTTTGTGACCTTACGGATGTGGCATCGCGTTATGGTTATATGTTTCTTTTGAAACACAAATCAGAAACTTTTAGAGTTTCGACACGAAATAGATGAACAGATCCGCTAAAGTATTAAAACATCACGGTTTGACCATGATGAAAATACTGAAGCAGTAAGTTTCTCATATACTTGAAAGAGTATAATATTCTTTCAATGAGGACTCCTCCCGGAACACGTCAGTTTGACGGTGTGTCCGAACGGAGAAACCGAATTTTGTTGGACATGATAAGGTTAATCATGAGTCGCTCTGAGCTACCATTTTCCTTCAAAAGAGATAAGCATTAACAGTGCAATACTTATTTTGAATAAGGTTCCATAAAAATCTGTTTGACAGATTTCATATTAGATATGAACAGGAAAGAAATTGGGCTTTCTCACTCCTGATGATTTGGGAATGCTAGGCATACGTTTGGATGATACCAAACTAGAACCCAAATTGGATAAGTGCTTAATGTAATTGGTTATCCTACGGAAACCAAAGTATAATATTTATACAACTCACTAAGAGAACAATTTGATTGTTGCCCACCATGCGGTTTTTCCTAGGAGGATTACCGATATGCAGTGGTAAGTGGGAGGATAGTAAGACTCGATGAAGAATCGGAGTTTTACTGTTCAAGGTACCAAGTCCTAAATGGAACACAAACAGTTCATCAAGGATGAATACCAATAATCTTCGAATACACAAGAACAGCGTAGGTCTGAGAGAGTCAGAAAACAACCTGGGTATGGGTTTCTGATCTCACCTCATAAACATGTCAATTTTATTGAGGAATACGAACTGACTACGTCTGAGGAAGTGACACAAATATCGACTCCCTATTATGGCAAAGTGCCATGAGTCCGAAATGGATTCCATGTATAACAACTATGTTTGGACACTAGTTGTTGTACCACTAGGCATTGTGCCTATTGGTACTATATAAGTCTTCAAGGAAGACATACATGGAAGGCAACATACCAACGTACTAAGCTAGACTTGTAGCGGAAAGGTATCGTTATCAACATTGTGTTGATTATAACGAAATCTTTTACCTGTTGCCACGTTAAATCCATTTGGATAATGCTTGGTGATGCTGCATGTTTTATTCATGAAATATGGCAGCTGAACGTCAAAATCGCTTTCCTTAAACGGAAACCTCTTTGGAGGATGTTTATAACATCCTGACGGTTTTGTCGTACCAAAACTAGCAAACAAGGTTTGTAGGTTATTCGATCCATGTATGGATTGAAGCAAGCATTAGGTTCTTGGAACTATCGTTTTGATGTAATCATAATGGTGTATGATTTGATTTAAAACGCATATCATTCTTGTGTATATAAGAAGGTTAGTGGGAGTGCACTGACAATGATGTCCTAAATAATGATGATATGTCATTTCTTGGAAATGATATTCCCATATTATAATCGGTGAAAGCTTGGCTTTCATGAAAACTCTACGTAGAATTCTTGGGAGAAACAACCTTTATTCTAGGAATAAAGATCTACTGGGATAGATTTAAAGTTGTTAACACTCTCTGAGAACTCGTACATTGAAAAGTGTATGTGACCTGGTGTCTCATACGCTTTGAGCATATAGAGTCACAAACAGGTCAATCCAAGTGATAGTCACTGGATTGATAATAAGAACATCTATTAGTATCTTATAGAACTAAGGATGATGTCTTAAACTATGGAGATGGAGAACTTGAAGTGATAGGGATCACTGTGGCAAGTTTCCTAACCGATAAAAACGACTTTAAGTCACTAAACGGTACTATACAGTTTGAATAACGGTACAGTAAGTTGGAAATCTTCCAAGCAAGATGCTGTTACCGAATAAACAACAAATGCGGGTTATTGCTGCTGTTGAGGCAGCAATAGAAGCCATTTGGGTCGATGATAAATCTAATTAGATTAGATATAGTTCTGTTAGCAGCTGAGCTAGGCGTCAGCACAAGCTAAAGAATTAATGGTCTCATCAACGATCCAGATATATACATCGTGGCGATGTGATGATCGAATGAATTGCATCAGACGATAATCATACAAATCCACTGACGAAAGCCTTTCCTTAGCAGTTTGAGCGAACCGTACATAGTTCGGGTGTAAGACACTCGAGTGACTGGCTATAGGCCAAGTGGGAGATTGTTGGACAGTTATGACCCATAGCGTCACTATTTGTACAGATCATGGTGTTGTTGTACAAATTAACTATGTGACAAGGAGATTGCGCTCTTATCATTTGTGATTAGATCACCTAGATGTATAAATGATAGGAGGTCCCTATGATTAGTTCCTGGATTGAGATGATATGAGACAATATCAGTCCTCGAAGGATTAATCATTAAATATCCTAGTCGTAGTAGTATTATCGAGACTGGACATCGATAATGCGGAATAGACTAGTATTGCACTTGTGCGCGTTGTGGGAGCACAACGGCATAGTTCTCATATATTTAAGTATTGATACTTATGCAAGTGTGATAAGAGGTTGTGTTTACCGATGGTGCGGAAACAGCTTTGCTCTGGATAGACCCCTCGGAATTCCATTGGTAGTATGACTATGTGTCTATGGAAGTCCGATATCAGGGTAGGTGTATTTGGTCTTAACCTGAGACTTGCATCGCTAATACTTGCGACAATCG
>SKCR01004594.1:0-26345 GCA_019454045.1 Zanthoxylum bungeanum | reverse complement strand
ACTTCCCCTGGATTTCCATGACAATTTGTCCCAGTGGTTTCTTTAGGGGAATGTATGCATCTTCCCCGACCACGTGGTTTACTTGGGTCGGCGCCCTTCTCTCTTGGTTGTCTCGGTGCAGTGGTTTGAACTCCTTGTGTTTCGGGGGTGGTCTTCTGGATTCTCTCTCTAAACGGCGGGGGGCGCCTTCCCTTGTGGTCATTTCTCTGATGGTGTTCCCTTTTCGGGATATTTTCTCCTCGTTTTCTAATAGAACGAATTTTCGGGCCACCTCTAGGGCGGTTGCGTAGTCCGGGGTGTCTTGGATCCTTAGGTGGGTCCATAGCCTCCCGACTTTTAAGGCTCCCTTCAAGCTTTCCAAGGCCTCAGGGGATTCATACCCTCCGACTTCGAGTACCATATTATGGTATTTTTCAATAAATATTTTCAAAGGTTCATCGTCTTCTTGTTTCATAAGTTTTAGTTCTCCAATTGTCTTTCTGGGGACGCAGGCCCCCTTGAAGTGCCGTATGAATGACTTTCTGAGTTGTGTGAAGCTGCTGATGCTTCTTGGGGCTAGGCTTCTATACCATAGGATGGACGGTCCGGCTAAAGTTAAGGGGAACACTTTACAAATGGCATCCCCTGTTACCACTTGTACCTCCATTAGTAGGACGAAGCATTCGATGTGAGTTTTGGGATCGGTATGGCCCTTGTATGGTGTCATGGTTGACATGCTGAATCTTTTTGGAAATTTCTCTGACCTTATTTCTTCTGTGAGGGGGGACTCATCTTTACCGTCCCGGGCATCTCCTATGTCTGTATTGGGGAATACTCCCCATTTGGCTAGCTCCTCCCGTAACCAAGATTTCATGCTACTGTCTTTAGTTCCATGCCGCCTCTTGCTGTTTCCTCTCTTTCTGTTGTCTTGGGCGTGGTGCTTCTCAGGCCCGGTATCTTCCCGCACTCTTTCGTCATATTCTTTCCCTCCTCTCCTGGTGTTGTGAGGCTTATCATAGGAGGAGTCTGGTGACGATTTGTCATCCTCTTCCTCCCACATGTCCTCAGTTTGGGAATCTTTCTGCACCACCACAGATCTTACTCCGTAGGGGCCCCTCCTCAGGGGTCTGTCGTCCTCACTTGTATCAACAATTCTTTTTCCTTCTGCTATTTCTTTCCTTCGTCGGCTAGTCCCGGTCTCGAATTTCCCGTCGTGCGCTCCTTCTATCTTTTCTAACCGGTCTACTATGGTTTTTAGCAGGGTTTGACTTTCCTCCATTTCTTTCCTTAGGTTCTCCTCGATCTTCTCCATCCAATCTGCAGCCGAGCTCCTTGATGATTGGTGGTTTCCGCCTTCCGCCATTGTCTTATTACGTGAGTTTGCTTTTTGTTAATTCCCCACAGACGGCGCCAACTGTTGACGGCTGATTTTGGTCTCAGGGCAATATGGGAATATCACATCCGATGTAATCCTCCTTCAATAGTGAATTTGTTTGGTTATGGGGGACCAAAAGCAAATTTAGCAAAAGACAGATAAATACACCAATCAACAAGGAGATTTAACGTGGTTCGGTGGATTTGGATCCGACCTACGTCCACGGACACAAACATGATGATACTTTTATTACTCAAACAGGCTTTCCCGATCTCTTTTTGTTTTTTACAAGTCAGAGCTTGATGATTCTGATGCCCCTTACACATACTCTACCATTCTATTTATAATAGTACAGAAATCAGATTCCTATTTGTATAAGAATTTTTCAGTCGAATCCATCTTCTCCTCTTGCAAGGATTTCTAATTTAATACTGTCTTTATTTCTTGTATCCTATTTGGATACTGACTCATCTCTTTTCCCTACGAAAGTAGGATAACTTCGTCCATTTCTTTGTAGGAATATGATGCTTTTGTCTTCTGGAATATGTCTTGCTATGTGCTCGGTCTTCATGAGGTCGGTCATAATAATTATTTGAACTGGGAATGCTTCTGCCGATCTCATAAATGCCCGGCCATACGAACCCAAATGCTCGGGTACCGATCATAACAGGCTCGGTCTGAAACCATAAGGTGCCCGGTCTCTAACTGTTGTGGTTGGTCTGAAACCGCAATGTGCTTGTTCTTTTATTGCAAAGTGGTCGGATTGGCTTTAATGATCTCACCCAAGCAGGGAATTACCCTTCTATCCTCGTCGTGCTGCTTTAAATATCATAGTGCCTGAAAACACTATCAACAAACTATATTTTTTCTAATATAATCTAATCATTCATTCATAATAATTAATTAAAAAGTAAATGAATCTATCCCTAAATTATGGCATCTATATCAACTCGTATATATGAAAAGATGCAATAATTTTTATGTTATGGAAGACGCGTTAGTTCAAAATTTTTAATAATTCCAATAAATAAATAATATAATTTTTTTTTAAAAAAAAACTCCCAAATTAATCGTTTGGTTATTAAAAAATAAAATTTCAAAATATAATTAAATATAAACTAACAATTTATCAAACTGACAAATGAGGTAAGAAAATTGAATTACACATTTGGTGTGTGTGAGTGTATAAAATATAGTTTTTTGTTTTTTATTGTCAATTAACATCAATCACATTAATATTCTTAAATTCTACATTTGATGTCGATAAGCTATGATAGTCATTGATTGTTAACAACACCCAAAAATGATTATTAATAGGGTAGATAAAAAAGAAATTGAAACTGGAAAATCAAATTGAACCGGAAAAAATCAAACCGAAGTGATAATTTTTTTATTTTCAAAAATAATTATTCAATATTTTAATTAAAAAAACTGAACCGAACTGAATTATAAAATTTTTTAACTAAAAAACCGAACCAAATCGAATTAATTGAATAATTTTATTTATTGAAATTTTAAAATCTAATCATATTATGTTGTTATTTTATAATTATATTTTGTTACATTATTAATTTATTTATTGTTTAATGATGATTAACTTTATTGAATATTAATATATCTTTTTGCTATGGTTATTAATCTTTTTATTTTCTTACATTTTAAATAATTTAAATGATGATTATATTTTATGAAAAACTTTTATTAGTGTAGTTTTAATGATTAGAAGAGTTACAATGAATGTTATATTTTTTTTATATTATTGTTATTATTATTATTAAAAATTGAAAAATCGAATAATACCGAACTGAACCAACAATCAAAAATAATTAAATTTTTTTAATAAAAAAACCCGTACAATTATTTTTGTTAAAAAATGAATAATTATAGTTACAATTTTTTTATTATAACCATACCGAATCGGATCGAATCGTGTCCACCCCTAATTATTAGAATTTGAAGTATTCGTATTCAAAATATCAAATTCAAGTGGTTTCCAAATTTCCTATGTTCTCTCGTATGTATTCCCAGATGTAGACACCTTAAAATCTTATGAGAAGAGAAATATTGCACGGCAGAAGTAATATTATTCAAAAGGGAGAAATATAATTTTATCTTAATAGATATTTTTGTAGGTCATGAACACTAAAAAGTATACATCTAATAAAGAGAAAGTAATATTTTTACACTTAAAATTTCATTAATTCTCTTAATTTAGCATATTTATAAAATAATAATTAAATCTATATTTTATATATTTTTATTGTGGTTTTTTTTATTTCTTATGTAATGAAATATAATTTGGATGCATAACTAGAAAAATGGACGTTACATTTGGATTTTGAAGGTTATAAACTTATAATTGCGTTCTAATAGTGTACAATTTCGGAAATTCCAATTTTGCGCAATTTTCATATTTTGCCCATAATTTTTTACTCATGATATCAGATTGAGGCAATTCAAGTTCCAGATGAAAGAAAACTCAAATATCTACAACTTTACTCTTACAAGATTTTATAGTTCTGAGATTTTCAAGGTCGAAATTGATGAAGAAGCCAACATGTATTGCATGTAACTTTAATTATTAGAAAATAAAAAAGTAATAAATATTTAATAAATAAAAGTTGAAATGTCACAATCCGTCTTTAGATGGATTGTGATAAATATTTGTAAAATGATCAACAAAAATAAAAAAAAATGTCAAAAAAACAAAAAAATTAGTAAAAGTTTTTTGTTTGTATTTGATTTGTAAAATCAATTTCTTAACACTAAGATCGAGAATTAATGTTATATTAGTGTTTGATACTTAACGACCCCATACATCAGGTTTTCAGCAGACATTCAAGTACAGATTTTCAGAAATAAGTTTTCAGAAATAAGCTTTTCAGAGATGTGATTTTCAGAAATGCTAGTTTAATAAAAGTTTTCGAGATAAATAATTTTATGAAAATGAATTATTTTCAGAAGAAAGAAGTTTCCAGAAATGTTTCAGAAAAAAGAGATTTGAAAAGAGCATTCAGAAATGTTTAGTTTTCCAGAAATATTTTCAAACATAGAAAATGAACATTTTTTTAAGTATTTCAATTTCCGTTTAAAACTGTCCACTCATTAGGTCGTTCAAACGATCTAACCCCCCCCCCCCCCCCACTCCTAATTTTTTTGTTTTGTAGGTTTACCCGGAGGACGTGCTCGGATGATGGATACTGATGGCAGTCACTTGGGTGTTGAGTCCACCGGGTCAAGTCAAAGGAGAGAGTCCAGTCTGAGTCAGAAAGAAAGTTATGTAATAGTCATTTGTATTGTATCAGTCATTGTATATAGTTAAAATATTTATGAGTAAAGTTGTAAAGGAAGTATTTGGGTATACGGTTATCTATATTGAGTTGCATTTCATGTTGTTGAGTCAGGGCAATGGCCCCTATGCACGAGTCAGTAATTTGAGATGAGTTTAGTAAAGATGATCACAGTCAAATAGTCAGAGGCTTAGGGGGATAGGTCAACCTAATCCCTATCGGTAGCATCTCATGAAGGGGGATGTTATAAACTTAAACAAAAAGAGACTTGAGAGGAAAAAAAAGAGAAGAAACCAAGAAGAAAGTTTAAGTATTTCCAACTTTTCATTAGAAGAAAAATTGTTTCTTTTATTCTTGGCTACAACATATATTGTTCACAAGTTTTTCTACTCTCTTATGTTTGTGTTGTCAAGTTTGGGAGCTTAAATGAAAGATGTATGTATGTATGTTAACAAAGTTTGCTTATTAATGGTTAATAAGCACACTTTTGGTCATTTGATGACTTGGTTGTCATTCTAAAGTTTTTATGCCACTCAATGATGACCTAGAATTGTTCTTGAGTTGTTTCAAGTGGTGATACTTGTTTGGTATTGTAGAGATTAGATTAAAGTGTTGGATTGTATTAATTTTGGTTAATGTTGGTTAATTTGATTAATTGAAAAGGGTTTGTTTAGCTATATACAATTTCGGAAATTCCAATTTTGAGTAATTTTCGTATTTTGGCCATAATTTTTTACTTCGATATCGGATTGTAACATCCTCAATCTAGAAGATGTTACCGGCAGGGATATGCCTAGGGATGACAATTTCAGGATCCGGACCCGGATCCAGATCCGGTTAGAACTTCCGGGTTCGGATCCGGGTATACCCGGAATGGACCCGGGTATATCCGGATTCGGGCCCGAGATCCGCAAATGTTCACTTTTTTTTAAGCTCCACTTCCACTTCCGCTAATTTTTTTAAGACCATCTTTTATCACTCAGCTTTCTCTCAAGAAATCAATTTTCTTGCTCCCTTTGATATCAAACCCAACTCAAATAAACAAAGTGAACAAGCAACAACATACATGTTATTTCTTTCACTTACAACAAACCCAATTCAATTTAATCAACCATATGTAGAAAAAAATCTAATTTCGACTGAGATTCACCATTGAAACAATTGCTTAAGCATAACACAGTACCTAGCTTCATGAACCCCAAGCATTTGTTGAAATGGCAAAAAAAAAAAAAGATCCAAACAAGAAGCTGAACTTTGAGTCGTGATCGTGGAGAACTGAAGAAGCTGAACTGAAGAAGATTGAAGAAGATGAACTGAAGAAGATGTTGGTGATTGGAGTGGGTTGATTTGAGAGTTGAGTTGAGAGATTGAGTTTGGTTTGTCTGAGAGGGATTTAGGAATTAGGTTTAGGCATTTAGGGTTAACAGGTTAAGTTAAGTTAAATATATATATTTTTTAATTATACCGGGTCCCGGGTACCCGGGTCCGGAAATACCCGGACCCACATCCGGACCCGGTATAATGCGGGTCTTCCAAAACAAGACCCGGATCCACAATTTTTTTAGCGAATCCGGGTCTGTCTGCCATGCCTAAATAGGCCATACTATTTCCCTTAAGCCTCTGACTTTTGATTGTGAACAATACTGATACTCTTTTCAAATGTAATATCTCATACGGAACTAATGTCTGAAACTATGACATAATATAAAATAGTTCCCATATGATTAAATATACAAGCATAAACTATCTCAAAGATTTTATACATGAATACTTTACACATCTTTAACATACGACTGTTTGGACTAGACCATACTTAACTCGACTGACTTAAACTTTGGCTGGTGGACTCAGACCCTCTGGTGACTGCCATCAATATCCGTCCTCCCGAGCTCGTCTTCCCGGAATACCTGCAAAACAAATAAACTGGGAGTGGGGGGTTAGATCGTCGTACGATCTAAGTGAGTGGACTATAAAACTGAAATACCAAATAAAATCATTTGGTTCTGAAATCAAAGTCCAAAAATAACTTTATCTGAAAACTCTTTTTCTGAAAAGTTTGTCTGAAATCTCTTTTATAAAACTTATCTTACTGAAATATGTTTTCTGAAAATTGTTTCTAAAATGTAGTCTCTGAAAGCTGTTTTCTGAAAACTGTTATCTGAAATCTAATCTGTCTTTGAAAAAAACTTGACGTATGGGGGCGTTACGTATCATCGTCCCCCTATACGCCTAACTAGAGCCAGAAGTGCAAAATCATGACTTTGAGGCGTTACGTATCGCCATCCCCTAAAGCATGCCACTGCTGTCTCTGAAACTGGTGGTCTTGGGGCGTTATGTATCGCCGTCCCCCAAGCCACTAAACTAGAACTGGGTGCAGATCTATGCTACCACCCAAGCTATGAAACTAGGGTCTAGAGGCGTTACGTATCGCTGTCCCCTAGCCCTGCTCTAGGATCTGAGGGCTTTACGTATCGCCGTCCCATCGGTCCTCTACATGTGCACATGTCACTATATCTGTCAATTCCAACTGTATCAAGTTACATAATAGGGTGAGTTTTTCTCTCATGCCCCGAAAAACATAAAATCATACTGAAAACTTCTATTTTCTAAAACATTTCTCAAAACATGCTAAATCATAAATGATATGAAAACAAACTTGGATAACGCCATATTTGTAGAAAAATAAGTCTGATCTGAAAATGTGAAATGAAAAATAAGTAAAAGAGAGAGTGTCCACTCACTGATTCGGAACGATGGTTGCGGAACCGCACCTCCTGATGATAATCTAGAATTAGCAAAAATTCGTTAGTACCAAGGTTGCGAATTATATCCTTACTTAACAAAAATATATTCGTTAGTAATGATAACGCATCATCTCTATGTTACTAATAGTTTAGGATGATCTAATAATTTTTACTACACTCGTTCAAGGATCTCTCAAGCTACTTCGCAAAACTCCATATTATGCCCCATTTCCATAAAATTTCAGTGCACTAACACTGATTTTGAAAATTCGGTGCGCTTAATCGGGGTTGAATTTAGGGCTGAAATTTTAATAGAATACTCATTTATGTGTTTATTTTATGTTGGATTTTACGAATCATGGTTTCGATTCCTAAAACTCAAGTTATGAACTAAAGTTCAAGGGCTGTACGACTGAAAAAACTGGGCACATGGGCAGCAGATAGCCCGACTTCACAAAATTCGGTCTGGTCTCATATTGAGTCCAAAAATTCTGAATTTTGGATATGTTACTCCCATATATGTTTAGTTTACCAATAATTTTATGGTTCATCGATCGGGCATATAAAAATCATGTTAGAAGTGATCAAACACAACCTGTACCGGAACGGGATATAATTGATTTCATTAATTATCTTCCTTGTTTCACCATCTGATTTAATACATTTAATCCGACAACCCCCAACAGAATTTTTACTATCATATACACTCTTTATAACATATAAAATCATGCTTAATTTCTTTTTGATATGAGCTTGGCATTTTGTCGAATAATTGGTGTACTACGAAATACAAAATTCACATTTCTACAATCTAACAGAATTTTTACTATCATATACACTCTTTATAACATATAAAATCATGCTTAATTTCTTATTTGATATGAGCTTGGCATTTTGTCGAATAATTGGTGTACGAAATACTCAAATTCACCATTTCTACAATCTTAGTTATCTCTACTCCTATTTATATATTAATTACACCACAACATAATCCAACTTCAAAACTCATCTCATATCACCACCCATTCACCAACCATTATCTAGAATTCTAAGATCACCAAGCATAATTCCCCAATTATATTCATATTCTTACAACCCTTATTACATGTTTCTTATTCAAAAGATTACCCAAAATACATGTTACCAACTCTATCAAAGCTAATTACACAAATTTCTTTGCTAGGGTAAAGCAAAGTGCGAATTGGGGCTTCAACAATTCAAACTCAAAACTGAAAATAGAAGCGGAAAGTGATAAGGAACTTACTTTGCATGCGATGAACTTGAAATCATCACTTATTGCTTTCAAAAATTTGCTTGAAAAGTGAAAAGACAAATTGAAGAATTTCCTTTACCGCTCATGTTTTTTTTTTTTTTTTTTTTTTTTTTTTTTTTTTGTGAAGAAGAGGGTGAATAGTATGCTTTATATAGACAAAGAGGGGTTGATTTATGATGGAATGATTGGTTAAGATGATGTCACATCACCCAATTTCTAATAAATTCTCGAAATTACTGTAGCAGTTACGAAAATTGTAATTTTTGACCAATTTCCTATCCGAATTTAGAGAAACATTCAACGCGGAAGTTATAGGTCTCGATCTCAGCTTTTCGGCGATATAAAATTCATAAAAATTCAGAGATCATATGAAAAAATTACAGTCTGATTACTAAAGGTTGTTCGGTATGGGATGTAAGCTAAGTTCTGCGTCAGAATTTCAAGGAATTTACTGAATGTCCCTAATGTCATTTTATGAGCACTTACTTGGTCGAACATGATTTGTATAAAGTATCATGCCTCTGCAAATGTAACAGTCGTCAACCTCTGATAACGTACAAGTTATCGGGGTCACCAGATGTTACATGGATTAAGCAAATTCCAATTCCAGATGAAAGAATACTCAAATATCTATAACTTTTCTCTTTACAAGATTTTCTAGTTCTAAGGTTTTCAATGTCGAAATTGATGAAAAAATTAATGTGTATTGCATGTAATTTTAATTATTAGAAAACAATAAATAAATAAATAAAAGGTGAAATGTCACAATCCACCTTTTGTAAAATGATAAAAAAAATAAAAATAAAAAAAATAAAAAACGAAAATAAAAATAAAAATAATATATTCGTAAAAATTTCTTGTTTGTATTTGATTTGTAAAGTTGTAAATTATAATTAAGGGTTAAGCACCTCTATTATAAATAAAGGTGATCACCCCTCATTTTCTCTCTTGAATAATTTGGAAGAAATGTCTTGTGTGTTTTATTTTTCTTATAATCTCATTTTTTTTCATTAATAAAATTATGAGTGTTTTTTTTTTTAATTTAATGCATGAATAGCTAATCTCATTCTGTTGGGTAGAGGATGAAACTCTTGATATGAGATATAGATTAATATTATTTAAGTTATATATATAAATTATAATCTGAAGACTAATATTTAATCTTATCTTATATTTTGTTAGTGTCTTGATTCGCTGTAAATAATTTCATGGTGGTTGACACAATTAATACTTTACCTCATATTATATGAGAGAGTAATTAAATATAGAGTAATTATTGACAAACTGTGTTACCGTCTTTATGGATGATTTTATATAATTTGGCATAATTGAGTACCTATATGGGCTTATTGTAGACTAATGTTGTCACCACCTATATGGGTGGTTTTATATGTTTTGACATAATTAAATTTTTAAGTGAATTAATTGGGTAATAATGACAATTTATATATATTATGAAAAGTAAATTTCTCTATATTTGAAATATCAAGAATGGTTCCCCGAACCCCAATATTTTATTTTAGTGTTACAGTCCAATTTAAACCTATCAATCACTATGTTAGTTCCATTTTTTTTGGCAATATCCGTAACAAAACAAGTTCAATTGAGTTGTAATATGTCTTGAAGAAATTGGAGCAATTGGACTGGTATTTGGCAAAGCTGGAGCAATTTCGTTAGTGCTGCGTTCGTTGAAGCGTTCGAACGTGTCGCTTTAGTGGCACGTTCGCTGTTGGGTTTGAACGAAATATTCCAGAGAGCAAACGTTTGTGGTGCGTTCGAGTAAGAGTTCGAACGAACCTTTCCAGAGAGCACGTGTTCATGGTGCGTTCGAGTGGCGTTCGAACGCCCGTGCGTATCTGAGTTATTTTAGATGTGTTTTTAACCTAATTTGGTATTGGGGAGCCTCTCTTTTTACCCTACCTATATAAACAAACATTAAGCCACATTCACAAAGGTTGAAAACATATTATCTTGAGCCTAAAAATCTTCCTAGCTTTTCAACCTTAGTGATTTCACCTTGAAGACTTATTGTTTCTCATTCTTCTTTGTGTTTGGTGAAGCCGTTCTTTGATAAACCTTCAACACAATTAAACCTAACTTCCTAAGCCTTCATAATTCTCAAGGAGGAATATTGGTAGTCAGTGTTCTGGCGTTTTTGCAGAGTTGGTCCATTCAGAGACTTCAGAGGTTCTGAAGAAAACCGTGGGGTACGGGCTCGAGGAGTTCTTGGAGTTCTTGCAGTCTAGAGGTACTAGAGTCGGTGGAGTTGCCACCATAGGTCTTTCACCATCGATATAAGTTTTTCTCTTGATAGTGGATTTGGGCTGGTAGCCGAGATAGCCAGAGTGGTTTTTTACTCGCACGAGTTTTCCACTTCGTCAATAAAATATTTGTGTTAATTTTGTCGTGGTTCAAAATTTTTTTTTTTGCATTGTTTTTATATTCTGCATTGATATACTATTGTTGTTAGAATTAAGGGCTGTTGTTAATTAATTTAATTAATCCATAGACACATTAATTAGGACTTGTCTTAGTTAATTGTGATAATTTCCGCATAGGGTCAGAACCTAGGATAATTACGAACTATCAACTTCAAATAATTCAGCCTTTTTATTTTATTACTCGAATTATTATTTTATTTTACTAAATCTATTCTATGTGAATCGACCCCGAATTTACCGGGTTATTTTATTACTTTGACACTCTTATACTTGGGAGTAAAGAACCACTTTGTGAGTGTGTCAATTAGAAGTAATATTTAATTAACGTTTTTGAATATATTATTAAGAGATTTCAAATATTTTTAATATTGAGAAAATACTTTTAATATAATTTTAAATTTTGAGAAGATACTTTTAAACTGACTCTTAATTGAATCTTTTGAAAAAATTTAAACCTCATTTTGTGAAAGGCACTTTTGTCTTAGTAAAAAATTTACTTGGATCTCTTATAAAGTTTGATACCTCATATAATTAATTTTTGCCTTTATAAAGATGGATCATTAAGAGTTTATTTTAAAGTTCAAAGGCAAAAATTAAGAGTTTATTTTAGCTCTTATACGTTATTTTTTGTTAGAAACAAAACATGACAAGACAATGACATGTAATTATTTTAAATCATTATATATATATATATATATATATATATAATATATATATATATTATATATATATATATATATATTATAATAAAGGAGAATGATGTTGGAGGAAAGAGAGTGTATCCAACGCTCTCTTTATGTGGCTTAATTGACGGCCCAGATCATTTCATTGGTAATTGGAGGAAAGAGAGTTAATTAATTGATGGAAATGGTCAAAAATTTTCAAATTTCAAATTAAAAAATAGAAAGTTAAAATAAAATCATTTAATTAAAAAATAAAATCATTTAATTCTGTAACACCGTGCCGTAGGCACGGGCATCATTAATTAAAAATAAAATCATTTAATTCTGTAATACGTGCCGTAGATACTAGTATATATATAATACTTCAAAAAAACAATCTAGTTACCATTTCTGTTTTTGCATCATAAGTTAGAGTAAATTTGGGAGTGTGTTACTTAAATAACAATTTTGAATCTATTAATTGGAACTCTAACTTAACAAGTACTCTCTCCAAAATAATTAAGCTATAAAACTACAACAAGACTCTAATGGAATCTCATATTTTTGAAAGTTCAAAATAGATGCAAAACAAGAATTCAAAATAGAAGAGAAGTTCTAACTTTTATAAAGAAAATATAATATTTCAAATAACAATCTACTTACTATTTATGTTTTTTGCATCATACTAGGAGTTATAGTCAATTTGGGACTTTTGAATCTATTATTAAGAAATTTCAAATATTTTAAAAGCACTTTTAATATGATTTTAAGTCTCTTAGTTCCCTCAATTCCACAGTTGGAAATAAGTGATTCCTGGGTCCACTTCTGGTTCCAACAATGTCTCTGATGCTGCAACATTTGCTGAATTTTCATCTTCTGTTGTTGTTGCCTCTAGTCCAAGCTCATTTTCTAAGTATTGAAACCATTTTCTACTACCATTTTCTTTGCTTTTGTCACTTGCTTCTCCAACACTTGTGCTTTGGCTTGCTTCAACTTCATTTGATTTGACTGTTTCTAAGCTATCTAACATCCCCCAGAAATCATAATCACACTCTAATGGAATCTCCAACTCAGTATCCAAAACTGAAATGATCTCAGGCTTATTCACCTCTTCTAAATTGTTTAAGCCTATATCAACATCATAAATTTCACTAAACTCAAATTGAAATATACCCTTTTGGTCCTTTAGCCTTGTGGAATCAACTGGTCTAGAATTTGACACAACTGAGTTATCCGAAGAGCACGAAGAAGTTGATAATTCCTTCATCATTACCCCATTGCTTGTGCTAATTTTGTTTGAATCTTCAGTTTCTGATCTCTGCTGAACTTTTTTGAGCATATAATTTTGGTCACATTGGTGCTCATCTAGTTCAGTATCTGCACTTCTTTTGCCTAATGACATAATTGTGCTAGATGAAGAGGAGCTTAATGATAATTCTTTTGTCAATTTTTTCTTCATATGTGTGTTCCACACATTTTTAATCTCATTATCTGTTCTTCCAGGCAAATATGATGCAATTTTCGACCACCTGATGAACAATTAATTTAAAGTCATCAGCTAAAATAATAAAACATAAAATGAACTTTTGACAGATTATTATTATTATTATTATTTTGATGAACTTACTTGTTCCCCAAGGTTTCATGTAGCCTTATGATAGTATCCTCTTCTTCTTGAGTGAAGTTCCCCCGTTTCAAGTCTGGTCTCAAGTAATTAATCCATCTCAACCGGCAACTCTTGCCACATCGCAAAAGGTCTATAACACCAGAAAATTTATGAGCTGAATTTTTGTTGAGTGTTTTTGGAAAGATATCGAGATTCAGTAATGAGTTGAGTTTGTGCTGAATCCCATGTGAGTCCCGCTTTGATCCATATATTAATTATTTGAAAAATTATTCATTTTTTACTATGAAAATAAGGGTATCAAAATCTTAGTATCAAGTACAAGAGTAATTCTTTGATGTAACGTAAACATGAGTGTCGTGATATCACCAATAAACTAATAAATGATATATATGATTTAATGCTCATTTTTAGTTATTTTTTAATATTTTAACACACGTGATAATGAATTATTGAATTGTTGGACGAATGACGTGATACCTCCATTGCCAATTAGCTAGCTAGCATAATATTATAAAGGCATTATGATGTAACCATTTTTGGACTACTAACGCATTTCATATAAAAATTTCTAATGTTGCAGAAATCAAAAGTAGGCAACGTAAGAAATATGAGATTTTTTTTTCTTTATCAGGTATATGGTGTCATATTTGATATGCTATTAATATTTACAAAAATGAGTTAAGATTTTCTTAATATGCAATTATAATAATGGTGAAAGCCTGGAAGGATTATGTGTACCATATATGCATAATACAGAGAAATTTTTTTTAAAAAAAAATACAAGAATAATATCCATTGATTCCAGATTCCAAGTCAAGTTGAAATTTCTGAAAACTTTGTCTTGTAATTGCCGTTAGGTGAACAATTGTTTGTGGTGATGGCAACCCTAGGCTAAAAACAAAATTCTAAGAAATATAAAGAATTTTATCGAAATTTTACTAATTTTTATTTTATTTTTTAGTCTCGTTCAACCAAAATTATGATTCTATACCACTGATTATATAGCCAACAAGCAATGGAACAGTAACACAAAACCAATGAATGAGAAATGAGAATGCAAATGAAGAATAATATTGAATCAAACAATCCAAGATTTTTCATTCTCCCAAGAACATGGTTAATTAATTTCCTGGAAAATCCAAGATTCCTGAGAAAAATTTACCTGCTTGTTTAGGAAGAGCTCTCCAATTTTCATGGCCATGTTTCTGAATAAAAGTGATGAGTCTTAAATCTTCAGCAGTACTCCATGGCCCTCTCTTCACTTTACTCTTGTCACAACATGGAGCTCTCCCTTTTCCCATTTTGATGATAATAATATTAATTTTTCAGACTCTCAATCAACTCACTGAAATTTTTATCACGTGCTAATGAATTATGAGTCTCAATGACACCACCATCTCTCTATATTTATAGGGCAAAAAAAGAGATTTTTGGAGAAAGAAGTATGGTTATAATAAATTTAAATTAAGTATTCAGCTGAATTGAGTTGTGTTAAGATTTTTATAAAATTTGATTACATATATAAAAATAAATATGAGGGTATCTGGAAAGATTACCAATCATAATTTATATATAAAAAAAAAAAAAAAAAACATAATATAAAATTTAATTCAACACCGAAATTAAATCCGGTTACAAGACCCATGTCGAATTAGAATAGCCTCTCCTCCTGTATAGAAATAAATGGGAGGGTATCCACAAAAACTACTAAAATATCTAAATAATTCCATAAATTGTGTTATTTTTTAATTCATTGTCATGTCATTGATACAGTCTCTCGTCAAAATTGGCTAGTCTGTTCTCTTGATGTCATTTAATTTTAGATTATGGTACAAGGTATCGAATATTTTTGGATATAAATATGTTACTTTGATTATTGAACATGAAATTAATTTCATGTTTATTGGTAGAGATGTTTAATAATTTAAATTACGCATTCAATAATAAAAATAACATGTTACAAACATACTATTTTAACCATTAAATATGAAATTAATTTTATATTTATTGGTAAAATTTATATATTTAATAATTTAAATTATATGATCAATAATCAAAATATTATATTTATATCATTGGTATTTGTCTATTTGATCGAAAATTATATTATATATCGGGTGTATATGTCATCATTCTTATCGCAGACGGGCCCCATAATTATGTGAGACCCGTCTACTGTGAGAGAGATGACATATACACCCGGCACATGATATACCACCTCATATTTGATACCTTTAGTACCAGTGGCCTGGAATTAAAGTATAAACTAAAAATAAATAACATCAAGACAACAAATTTGTCAATTTTGACGAAAGAGACTGTATCAATGACATGACATTGAATTAAAAAATAACACAATTTATGGACTCATTTAGATATTTTAGTAATTTGGGTGGATACCCTCCTATTTATTTCTATATATATAGGGGGAGGGGCTATTCTAATTCATGAGTCTTGTAAGTTGTAACTGGATTTGATTTCGATGTGGAATTAAATTTTATGTTGTTTTTTTTTTTTTTATAAATTATGATAATCTTTCTCGATATCCTCATATTTATTTTATATATGAAATTAAATTTTTTAAATATTAAAGTAATATGTTTTTAAATTACTTAACAACATTTTCAATTTTAAATATAGTGTACAAATAACCTAATCACTATTAAATATTGGTTCGGTTTTATTGTCCGACGTAAACTTGTCTTCGACTATATCTGCTTTTCAGTCGTCATCTTCTTCTTCGTCGTCATCATCCAAGTTTTCGATGACTTCAATAGCATCAATGTCATCTCGTGTTAGCTGAATACTGACAATAACATTTTGGACAACATTTGGCAATTGAAAATTTTGTTCGGCATCGTCGTCGTGCTCAACACTCTTCGAAGTGATTATCAGTGGCATTCTGTTTCTCTTGAACGTCCCAAATACCCCTCTGGTAGACTTTTAGCATCGCTGGTATCAATAGCAACGCTAAATGTATGGCATTTAGCATCGCAACATATATTACATGCTAAATCATACAACATTTAGCATCGAGAATATAGGTCGCAACGCTAAATTATGACTTTTTTACATCGAAGTAAATTATCGACGTTAAAGGTTATAACTTTTAGCGTCGAAGTAAATTATTGAGGCTAAAGGTTGTAACCTTAGCGTCGAATATAGGTAGTGACACTGAAAATTATAATATTTAGAGTCTCAACCTATATTCAACTCTAAAGGTTGATATTTAGCGTCGAAAAATTTAATGCAACGCTAAATGTCAATATTTTTAGCTTCGAATGTCATTTGACGACGCTAAATGTTATACTTTTAGGTTCATTTTTCCTTGCGACGCAATATATGCTACTTTTAGCGTCACAAGGTTTCGGCGTTGCTAAATATATATTTAGCAATTTTTTCTTAAGTGACGCTAAAATTTTGGAAGCTAAAAAACTTGTTTCTTGTAGTGCCAAAGGTATTTGATATCCTTGAGTACCATATACATCTTTCATGAGGCCATACTTTTCACCATTATATTACATTATTTATATTACAAATATATCAATATTAGCAGTAATCGTAAATCTATCGTAACCTATATTGAATCAATTTTGTGATCGTTGTCAATGAATCTAACCGTTCGTGGACAGTTCGAGCTTGACTCGCATTTGATTTAGTTTGAGATCGATTTATTTAATAAATGAGCTATCCGAATTCAAAAATGATAACTTGATTATTAAATGTATTACTTGATTTTAAAAATAATATCTCTATTATTATATATAGAGAAATACAATTGTTATAATTATTTTAAGAATCTCATTACTTGTTATAATTAAATATATTTTTAACTCTTTATTTTTTTAGAATCGAATCCCAAACACTATACTTTGAAAATATTTATTTTATTGTCTACTAATTAGTGGCTTTCAAAAAGGTCTTTTGCATCCTTCCAATTCTGTGCATGTTTTTTTTTTAATCTTTCTATTTCTGTATTTATTGTAAATTCAAGTTTTTTCTATTTAACTCATATACAGTTATTTAGCATTTAAATACTGTTATTTTTGCACTTATAAATTTAATTTATAGGTGTGAATATATTTTAAAATATGTGAACGCCAACATCAGATAAGTTTTTAATTAAACTTAAATGGTAGGTTTTACCTAGAATAATTAAGGAACTTAATTTTTGAGAATTTTGAAAAAGTTAAAATTGATTGAAGCAAATTCTTCATGGGAAGGTGAAGATTAATCAATTTTTCCAAATGTTACACCTGACCAATCAAATTAAACTAAATCAAAACTACATACATTAAATTTATTTCTTAAAACGAAGTTCATTTAGAAAATGAAAAACTGAATACGACTAAGATAGTTCAGACATTAATAATATAGATCTTTAAGTATTTCGGTAAGAAAAGGAAAATAAATAATATTATCATATGTCATTTGAGATCGGAAAAAACATAAGTTGACGTTAAGATATAGATTCGCTAACTAGTTGCAAATTTTGTAATATAGTAATTAGTGGAATGTTGTGATATTCATGCCGTGGAAGTACAAAACTCCATGGATATGGAGCTCACAAATCCATTTAAGTCTTATGATTTAGGTCACCAGCCCCAGTAACTAACCGCCATTTGAATATAATGTGATAATATTATTAATTTTACACTTTTATTAATTTAATTTATTGATTAAATTTATGTCAAACCATGCCTCATGCAATATCATAAGTCAAACAAAGTATAACCATTTGACAATGACTCAAAAACATTTAAAAACAATTTAGAAAAAAAAATTATTTAATCTCTCTTTAAGTCATTTGTTAGGGAAACTAACAAGCAATGCTTTTGCAAGTTGGTACATAATATTTACAAGTTAGGTGGCATCTATTTTTTTTTCTCCGATTGGATACTGAATATATCTAAATGTAAATGTGTAAATAAGATATTTTTTTTTTTATTTTTTAACATCAATTATAAATACTTGAAATCTAGTATTTTCATTTTTTTTAAATCGTTGGAAACCGTCAAACCTCATATTCCGAGCTTAAGCAGAGCAGATAAAATCTCTAACTGTCTCAAATTCTTATAAGAAACGCACTCCCTAAGTTTGATGAAACAAATAAAGTCAATTGTATTGAATGATACATTTACGTAAAATAAACCACATAATACAATATATATATATATATATATATAACTTTTTAATTTTTTTTTAATAAATTTTTAAAAGTCTTTCATAATATGAAATGTTCATCTTAAAATTTTATGAAAATTCTTACCATAAATAATTGATTGAATAAATAAAAATAAAAATAAATTTTATATGGTAGAAAATAAATTAATTGAGTGTGGGTAAGTGTAAAATTTAAAAAATACATTAAACATTAAGTATCAAGTTAAATTTTTTAATTTAATCTCGTTCAATTTTTTCTACCTTAAATTGTGTGTTAAGTAGTAAAAATAAACATATCAATTTATATAAATCACTTAATTTAAATCATATTCAACATTAACCACTAAAAACAAATAAGCCTTTAGTAGCTATATAGTATTTATTCAGGAACGACTTTTATTTGACTACCAAACTAATTAAGTCTAAACAGTGACAAAATTAGTGTGAGAAAATATCAACTTAAGCTAAGATAATTACATAAGCATGACTACGTGTGAACCCCTCATGAAGCCACGTGGCATACCCTTAAAGTCGAAATTCAACTAAAATCTTTCGACTCCCTAGTGGAAATAATTCCATATAACGGTTAGGTTATTTATTGTGATTTGAAGGTCACAAATCGCGGAAATTATATATTTACATAAAAATAAAAATAAAACTGTGTATATATATTGAATCATTCTCATAATTCACAGTGTGTGAAACCCGTATGCTGGGTCATTCTTAGTTCAAGTTTGACAATAATGATTTGGGTTTGTAATTAATAATTACCATTGACAAAGATAATAGTATTAATAATGAAAAAATAAATAAAATCAATTTTTGAAAGCATTTTCATAATCAATCATCAGCAATATTTTAAAAACCAAATCGGTAATTGAACCAGTAATATAAAAGGTTCAATAAATCGCTGATTCAATTGTTTGAACTTTTCTGATTGAACTAGTAAAATTGGATCACATAATTAAAAATTATAAATAAAAAAATTAATTCTTAAGAATTGACAAGTCCGGTTCACTGATTTTGACTAGTTTTTATCGGTTTTAATCGATTTTTTAATATCCCGAATTTTAAAGTTCAACCGGACCGAACTTACAGTCGGTTCCTAATTCAACTAGCCGGTGATCATTTGTTCAAAATGGAGACTAATCCGTGAATTTTTTCCTTTTTCCAAACGAAATAACTTCTATTTAATTATATTCTTGTTGTTATGAATTAGACCTCTTAATTCTCTAATTAAAGACCTAATTAGCTGATAATATTGAAATTTCATGCCACATGTTTGGTTTGGCCCTCAGGAATTAAAAAAAAAAATTTGTAAAAAAAAATAGTAAATTTTGTCAGCATAGCAACAGCAACACAGCATGGTGCATGGCTCACTGTAGATTCAACTCTTTTTTTATTGCAAATGGCAACAATTTAAATTCATTTTGGAAAGTGGAAACACATAATTTACACATTTGATGATTCAAAGCTTTAAAGATTTTGGCCAATTCCTCACTGCCACTCTTCAAGCTTATTTTTTTCAAAAAAATAAAAATAAATAAAAAAGATAGATGAGTTCAAATATATTCTTAATTTTTTATATCTCTAAAACTTGATTTCGGGTGACAAATTTTATTAAGATGTTTGAAAACCAACTTGATTACGCCATTGAGAGCTACTCCTTCAGCTTATAAAGACCTTTAATCTTAATTAACGTCACATCTCAATATATACAGAACATAATCGGCAGGAGACGGTGTCACAATCTCCATGAACATGCATGACTTAGCAGAAACTGGACGTGAGATGACTTGTCCTGAACAAACTTTGTACATTCTGTAAATACATAACCTTGTAAATTTAAAAAAAAAATGTGCATTACTTGAACTTAATTGACTTAATTGAATCATGCATAATACAATTATATGTAAGTTTTACACACAATATATATCATTCTAAAATTAATAACCAGTTTGACTTCATGACAATACAATACCAAACACGAATGAACCCATGACACCGTGTTCCAAATGACTGCAATTGGTTTCCATCTTCTCCAACACTTGTCATCTTCATGCATGAAACCATAAATTGTAAACTGTAGAGCATGACTGAAAACGATAATACGGTAAGATTGAGACATCTCCTCCATCGCCTTAGGATTTAGGATTCGGTCGTCGCCCCCGTGTACGGTTGCATATATTAAAAGTTATGAAAATTTCATATAACATGTATTGATAAAAAGCTATTAAAAAAAATATCAACATCGTAACCGGGAGGTGTGAAACCTACTTATCAAGACCTACCACCGCGTAAGCAGGGGATACTGAACATGAACATGAAATAGCCTGAGGGTTTCCATAAAACCATTAGACTGTAGGAATCGATCTCAGAAACTCTTCACGTGAAAGCTCCACGTGTAATGAAATTTTCACCTAGACCTCGGGATCCGTCGCAAAAAATAAGGTCTTTAGCGTCCAAAACAATCGACGCTAAAACAATAAATTTTGACGCCAAAGGTCATTAGCGTAGAATATTTTCGACTCCAATTTTCGACGCTAATACATAGACGACAAAGAGTATTAGCGTCGAAATTATGTTTTCGACGCTAAAGTACAACATTTTGACATAAAAATCTTTCTACGCTAAAAAATAGGCCTTTAGCATCGACAATAAATTTCGACGTTAAAGTACGTCTTTAGCGATGAATTGTTTCGATGCAAAAGACTTTTTTTATTTAATTAAAAAAATTAATATTTTACAGCGTTGAAATTTTTGACGCTAAAGATATTTTAAAAATAAAATAAAATAAGAAGTTTATTTTATTAACTTTAGCGTCGAATGTATCGATGCTAAATGTGAAATAATATTTAAAAATAAATAATTATTTTTTTGTCTTTAGAGTCGAATGTTTCGATGCTAAAGGATTCTGGATTTTTTAAAAATATATAATTAGAATTAAAATAATTTTACTGAATAAAAGTAAAATTATTTTTATTCTAATATTTTTTTGTTCTTATCAATTTAAAAATAAATTAAAATTAAAATATAAAAATAAATTAAATTTTATTAAAAAAATAAATACATAGTCTATTAAAAATTAATAAATGAAAGTTTATACAAATGAAAAAAAAATAACAATCATTTCTGCTGTGATGGAGGGGCGGTCCCTGAAAGCGCTGGTCGAATTCCTGCATCTTCTTCTGGTTGTCCTCGACCTGTTGCAGCTTCTCCTAAGTCTTTTTCAACTCTTCTTTGGTATTGTCCAGCTCTTCATTGGTGTTGTCTAGTTGTTCTTGAATACGCAACTAAGTAAGAGAATAAATAGTAGTCCGTCCACACGATGTCGGCTTCTTACGAGTTACAAGGCTGACGTTGTACGTTGTCTGGTTCTTAAAAACTAATTACGACATACTCCTCTTCTGATAGCGAGTCGGACCCTGTCTCCTGACTTGTCACTGGACCTCCACCATTTCATTATGTTTAAAAAATTGAACTTAATGTTCGAACTTGAAATAAAAAGATTAAATTTAAAACTATATTTAATTTATTTTCAATACTATAATTTAAGTAGCAGCATTTAGCTTCTTCATTGATCCATTTCATCTTCTCACTGTAGTGTGTCACTCGGAAAATTCCGGAAATGACTACATCTCACATGTGCTACTCTGTAAAAAATCATAAAGTGGTTGTTAGTGTTAGTAACATTAATGAAATGTTAAAAAATAGTTTAGGGTATATTTACCTCAGAATGCTCGGCATGGTGTTGGGAAAATGACTTAGAGCCTCCACAGTGGTTGAAACGCAGGTGACTGTAATTCTCCGTATTTACTTGACATTTGTTCTACATTTAACAATATTATCAGTAACAAAAATAAAGAGAATTATCAGTTTCGTATTACTTTAAAAGTTAGCTATTGTTTCTCTCTCGACCAGAGCTCACACAAGAATGTTCAGTCTTGCTTTTCTATACAACCAGGCTTGCGTTGTGGAGTCTTCAAAGCCCAATGTTCGCCGAATATCAGTTTTAAGAATTTTTTCCTGAAATATGAGTAACTCTTCCTAATATGGTGGTCGATAGGGGTGATCACAGTTTCGGGTCAAACCGCAACCCGACCCGAACCGCACCGCGCGGTTTGAAAAAAATTAAAAATAATTTCGAGTCAATCGAAACCGAACTGTAAATTTTGGGTCGGTGTGCGGTTTTGACCCAACCATGACCCGAACCACCCAAAACCGTAAATTTTGACTCAAATCGCGACCCGAACCGCCTAAACTACCGACCCGCGTTCAATTAGATATTATTTTATATTTTTCTTCTTCTTTAAACATGAAACTTAAGATATTTAAAGATCATATGACAATATGCAATGTATAAATGAAAATTATGTATTTTTTCTCTTCAATTATTATGTGAAAACACACAAAATTTCCTTTACAAAAATTTATAATCCAAACCGTCGACCCGAACCGCCCAAACCGCCAACCCAAACCATCACAGTTTTCCTTATCAAATTTACGATTTCGGTTTCTAATTTCCCAAATCGCCGACCCGCGCGATTTGAATAAATAGAAAAATGAAAAAACCGACCCGAACCGCACCGCGAACACCCTTAGTGGTCGGGATACTTCAGGATGTTTGGTTTGTTCAGGTCTACGGTCTACGTCGAATCACTCCTGCAAAAATAGCAACCAATTAGAAATTAAATATAAAACAATTATTTAAAGAAAACACGAAAGAAAGAAAACTCAATACTGTAAGTTTACTCACAAGTAGCGTGTGGAAGAGCTAGTTGATTTTCGTCTCACACGTGATATTTCTCTAAGACACGTATTTTTAGGGAGCTTCAAACCGAGCAACAACACATATAACATTGGTAAAGAATGAAGAATGATGCCTGATATATCTTTCTCCATCATCTGATATCACTATCCGGATGCGGCTGTGGGCCTTGACGTGCTTAACCAATGTCAGGCCACGGCTGCGTGCCCGAGGCTTCGCTGTACTCGAGTCACATGCGCTAACAGAGACCCCAAGATCAGCATGTGTCCCTACATATGTAGATGGCGTCGAATAAGGGTGTTTGCGAGAACCCGGTGTTATCTGCAAAATAAAAAATAAGCATGTACAAGTAAAAAGTAAAAGGATATATATACACAATTGTTTTCCATGACCTCGACCTGTATGATTCAGCGAGTTTATCCGTGATCGTCATAATTTACAGGTGGATAAATTATGGACACGAAATTGGATTTCGTGACGGATATGCCTGAATCTAGAGAGTCTCAATAATGAAACATACTCGTAGAGCACTAGAGCAACATTCATAAATAATATTGATTATTTATAAAGTCGTTTAAAGGTTAAACGCAAAATACATGTTAAAGGAACCCGATAGTCATTTCCTTAATTATTGTGTATTTAGATTTAATACTTGATTAATTTAAATACACATGAATTAATAGTCAAATTGAGATATTTGACTAATATCCTAAATGAATATATATATTTGATATTTAATGTAAATATTATATATATATTTAATATATTTGTATTTAATTAATTAATTAATTATTTAATTGTTAAATGATTAAATTAATTAAAATATAAATATCTTAACATTTGGATATTTGGATTAAATGATTTAGTTGCCTTTTTTGACTTAATTAAAATATCTATAAAGTGTTATTAGATATTTAAATCAAGTTGATCAAATTTATTTGAAATGAAAATGAAATTAATATTCTTGTATTTGTCTTTGAAAAATTCGGCCAAGGCATATTGTGTAACAAGTATATATTGTTTTCATTTCATTTCACTTTAATAACCTAATACACTTTTACAAAAACTCCATTAAAAGAAACAAGAGAAGCTAGAGAAGAAGAAAAGGGAAAACAAAAGAAAAAGCTTGGATTTAGTAAGTTTTCTCAACTCACTATTAGAAAGGAAAATATTCCTTAGGATCTAGGCCACATCTTGTGATGTTCTTAAGTTATTATTTTCTTTATTCTTTGTGTTTTTGGTGAATGGAACTTTGATGAAAGTGTTGAGCATGTATGATGATGGAAGCTTGTGACTAGTGTAGTTATAAGTATTCTTTTATTGTTTTGGAAACTTTGTTGCTAATCTAGAGTTGTTGACCCACTCTTAAATGACCTAGATTTGATCTTAAGTTGTTTCATTGTGTTGAGACTTTAATTGGATCGAAGAATGATGATTGAAGTAATTGATTTAACCAATTGGTCTAATTTGTCCAATTTGAAGAATTTGTAAAATTAGGGTTTAAGACCTTATCCAAATTTGGGGCTTTTCATTTATATTGTGTATAAGGATGTGTATATGATGCATATAAAGTTTCATGTTGATTGGATTACATCTTGATGTGTTTTGAAGCATGGAATTGAAAAATGCACAACCCCCCCCCCCCCCCCCCCTTGGAGGCTCTCGGCCAAGTGAGCAAAATTTGGGGATTTTGTTGCTTTTTGTGTTTTGATGTTTTGAACATGTTAAGTTCATCTTAGAAATGATTTAGAATCATCCAAAATTGATTTGAACAATTTCGAACTAAAATGAACAAAATATCAAGTGTAAGGGCAATTCGGTAAATCCACTTAAATTTGATTTATTGAATTTTATTTCATAATTTGATTATTGGGTAATTAAATAAATATTTTTATTTAATTAATCCGAGAAAAAGTTTTGAAATCGGAAAATTTGATTTTCCACCGTTTCCGCTGCGCTACCGGATTTAGCCCCTAAAAACCCCTATAAAATAGTATCAGAGCGAGTTTGATTCTAGGCCCCCTAAAATTATTAGCCTTTATTAAATCAATTTTTAATCATGTTTTCTTGACTTTATGCATGCTTATTATAATCTAATTTGATTAGATTTAGGGTGTATGACACTTAGCGGAAAATCTCTAATTAATAAGGTTTAATGTAATTATGTATTTGATGCATGTTATGTGATCCGTCTTGTCAATACGGTTTATAAATATTTCTCCGTGACTACATCCGAGACCGTGCCTCTGCTGTGAGGGTGTAGCCGATAGAGATTTATTTATACCAGATGTATATCAGATTCTAGATAAATTCAAGCGAAAGCGGAATTCTGAACGTGCCCTAGCTGTCAGGATTACGTAAGTAACTTGAGTTTATCATTGACGAGTTTAACCTTGGTACGTTTTCTTGTGGGCCTGCCTTCGCAGCGACAACGAGAAACGACCAGGACCGGGAACCCAGGAGTCATTAATGAATGATTGACAAATGAGTTGTTTACCTGATGAATATACGTAGGCGAGACCGTACCTCTGCTGTGAGCTGAAATATATTCACGGGATCCACTTTTTACTATTTTTATTTAATTTAATTAATAAATCTTTGTATTATGTTTGGGGATTACAGTATTACATGATTTAGTGGGAGGGGCATTTTTAGATTAAAAATCCATGATCTAGTTTATGCTTTTGATATTATAAGAAACTGCTTAATTTCTGCTAACCGTTTTTCGTGATCTACATGATAGATTTGCGATGGCGGCACAATCCACAAATCAGTTTGCGCATATGCTTGATGCGAACAAACTTAAAGGCGCTGAGAACTTCCCTGACTGGGAATTGGATTTGAGGATTGTCCTCGATTCCGAAAAGCTGGGATATGTTCTTGAGGGTCTGTTGCCCCTTGCTGTGGGTGCGGACGCTATGGAGGAGGAACGCCAAGTTTTTGAAACTTGGAAGGATGATGATTTAAGGGTTAAATCGTACATCCTTAGTTCAATGTCTCTGAAACTCAAGAAACAATACTAT
>SKCR01004593.1:0-27140 GCA_019454045.1 Zanthoxylum bungeanum | reverse complement strand
ATTATGATTTGCGATCGATTTGATTTTTTTTATATAAAAATCGTCCAAAATCCCAAACTAATTTAATAAATTCATCCGGGTGTTAAAACAGTAAAAAAAAAAAAAAAAAAAAAGTATCGAAGAATAAATGCTACATTTTTACAAACAAATTAATTTGTATAAGTTGTATCCAGCCCTCAACAATGTATGTGTTTTTAAAAAAAAAAAATTTAACCATAATGATGAATATAATATTAAGTAGTTTTAATTTTTATAAGTGGTAAAAATGAATTTAAAAGAGGTAGCAAAGTATTCCCCAAACTACAAATTTATCATCTTTGAAGAATTTGAACTTTACTTTTTTTTTTTTTTTTCTTTTTTTAATATTTTCTAGCCATCTTTCCTAAGTGAATTTTACCTTGTAAAAGCTCAAATATAAGCGTAATGTGTGCTAAAAGAATTATTTAAAGGGAAAAGCAACCTACATTACGAAAGTCTACTTAAATTTTCATACACAGGCCTCTTTAATTTCATAAATGATCATATAGACCATTATTTTTTTATTATACCTTTTGATTATAATAGCCAAAAACTAACTTTAAATGTTTACAATAAATAAAATAATATATCTTATAATTTTTTATATATTAAATGTTAAATAAAAAACAAAATTTATGTTATTTTATTATTATTAAATTTTAAATTCAATTATTTGTTTTTTTTTTATATATTTTAAATATGATCGTTCAAAGTAATTTTTGAGGGAGAGTATAATCTTATTTAAAGGGCTAGCTCATGAATGAATCTAAAGGGCATGTCTATATATGCAAAACATAATTATATATTAAATTTTCACTAAATTATTATTTAGTATAATCCAATATAATCAAATACAACAGATCAAACTCACCATGTTAGATAATGAAAGAAAGTATTGAATTCATTATATTAATTTACAATGATATGGGCCTTTATATGGGCTACATAAAAAACCAAAATAAGAAAGAACTAATACTAATAATGGAAACATAATAAAATTATAAAACCTAAGGATTTTAGGAATCATATCATGGAGATTGATTTCATAATAAATAGATAATATTTCCTTAATAATATTTCCATAATAATATTTCCTTAACAATAATATTTCCTTAACACCCCCCTCAAACTCAAGCTGGTAACGAAGGAACAAGTTTGAGGTTGCATCTTGAAATAAGAGAGCAGAGTTCTGAAACTGGAAATCTTGAAACTTGGAGACTGTAAACCTTGAGATAATTGATGAGCTTTAACCTACGAAGCCCGAAGGGGGGAGCCGAAGCCCAAAAGGGAGCTTTAACCTACGAAGCCCGAAGGGGGAGCCGAAGCCTGAAAGATTTAACCTACGAAACCCGAAGGGGGTGCGAAGCCCAAGAGGGTGCCGAAGCCTGAGAGCTTTAACCTACAAAGCCCGAAGGGGGAGTCGAAGCCCAAAAGAGTGTTGAAGCCTGAGAGAGCCGAAGCACGAGAGTGCCGAAGCCAGAGAGAGAGCGAAATCCCGCCAGAGAGTTGAAAACACAAAAGAAGAGAGAAAAACCAGAAATAAGAGTGGACAAATTTTTCTAAAATCAGAAAGAAAATTGGCAAGAAAAAAGATAAAATAAAGAAAAAATAAAACGAAGTCAAATAGTCACAGTAGTCTTAGGTTTGAATATTGGTAAGATCTAAAGCAATGACCATGAAGTCCAGGTTATTTTGAGGAATTTGGGTTTTGTGAATTGGAAAATTTCAGCAATAGAGGGTGGTCGAGTGAAGGTAGCGGTGACAGTGGGCAAGGTGGCGCGTGAGGGTCACGATGGTAGTTGTGATCCCTCACGCGCCGATAAGAATCAGAGAGAGTGAAACTAGAAAAGTGTAACATGTTAGATAATGAAAGAAATTTTGAATTCATTCTATATTAATTTATAATGATATGAGCATTTATATATGTTACATAGAAAACCGAAATAAGAAAGAACTACTACTAATAATGGAAATATTATAAAATTATAAAACCTAAGGATTCTGAGAATCATATCTTAAAGATTGATTCCATAATAAATAGAAAGTATTTCCTTAATAATATTTCCATAATAATATTTCCTTAACACAACCAACATTATCCTTCTACTAGAGACAATATTATTATGATTTATGCCTGCTTTGACAATACCTTCCCAACTACTAAATAAATTATCTGCAGTAGGTACCTTGACAATATTTTGATTTAGATTGTGTTCCCATTATTGCATCGCCAGTCACATTTTTCTGGATCATTAAGCTATTGAAATTTATGGCATGAAAATTGTGGAATAGGAAGCAGACAAATAACTAAGCCCATTATGAAGTTAATATCACGATTTCAATCTTTCATTTATTGTGCATTAGGACATTAAACTAATGGGTGGTCTATGACAAAAGCATGAATGTGTCTCAATCAATGTCTATATCCATGTTCATCAATTCTTTTTTTTTTCTTTTTTTTTTCTAGTTATCTGTCATAAAAATAAGGGTAAAACTGATATTTTTCTATTTAACTTCTCTAGAATCCAACCCAGACGTTATGTTTTGAAAGCGTTTATTTTTATCAATCTGACTATGCCTTTGGAGGTCGTTACATCAAAATTATTTTCCATATTGCGTTTGTAGCTCAAGTTTTATATATTGGATATGACTTTTCCCCCAATGTTTTTAATGAATTCAAATAATTTGCTTGGTTACAGACTATTAATGACGTTATGGCCGGAATAATATTCTTGGGAACACGATTATACATGGAAGAAATGAAGCAGGGCTCAGGCAAAGCAAATTCTACAACATTGGTGTTGCTCAACACTAGGGTTTTTAGAAGCTACGAGTCAGTGAAGGATATGGTCAAACCTGATGCTAAGGCACCATGGGGCAATTACTTTGCTTTCCTACATGTATCAATTCCCGAGTTAACTCATGATTGGTCTTTGAACCCACTCCATTTCGTCATCAAAGCAAGACAAATCATGAATTCCAAGAAAAATTCTTTAGGCACTTACCTAACTGGCCGACTTTTGGAGATTATCAGAAAATTTAGAGGCCCTGAAGTAAGTATAATTGAGTACTATTTTGTCACCGTTATATATAAATATCATTTTTCAAATATTAATTTCTGTTGCCCATGGGAGTCGTATCTTTTTCATGCCCTAATATTAAAATTTTATTAGAAGTTATTTATTAATATATCAAATACTGATTGAATATGGAACTTCATTTAATTAAATTATCAATTTTATTTGAACTTGTATTGCAGGCTGCGGCCAAATATATTCGTAGCACGCTGAGGAATTCGAGTATGGCCATTACAAACGTGATAGGACCGGTGGAAAAAATGGCTTTGGCTAATCATCCAGTTAAAGGCTTATACTTCGTGGTGACTTGTGCTCCTCAGGTGACAAAAAGAGATCAAATTTGTGCTCCTTATATTATGTTTAATTTTTGCTGATTTAGTGTCTGTTTGAGAGTGTTTAAAATCACATTAAAAGTATTTTTTTAATTTTAAAATTATTTGATAATAAATTTTAAAATACTAGTTAAATAACATTCACAAAACTGACGCTTGATTTGCAGTCTCTTTCTGTGACAATTGTGAGCTACATGGGAAAGCTGAGGGTTTCTGTAGTGGCAGAAGATGGGTTCATAGATTCCCACAAGTTGAAGTCATGCATTGAAAATGCCTTTGAGATGATGCTCAATGCTACATCAGGAACAAATTCTCTGAATGGACACTCGCTTGCCTCAGAATAAAGTTTACATTTGTCCACCATTGTGTCTCATTTAGATTATATCTCTAAATTTATTTGACACTTGCAATAAGAGAATAAGTCAAAGCATGTATTTTGTGTATGGGGACAAGTGGAGTAATGATATGTGAAATGAATAGATTCAATTTAATACTCTTCTTTCATTTATACACATTTTTTTAAATTTGAATAAATACACAATTACTTCATTTTGATTAAATTCTTTCATCTTTTATTTTGTTTAATTACTTTCTTATACGTACAAAAGAAGTTATTATGAACTTTTGATATAATAGACAAAATAAATAGTTTTATCCGTTATTATGGAATTCAATACAAGCACCCATCATGATAAATACATTGGCCTCTCCTCTATGATTAGTATAAGCAAGAAGAGATGATTTTCAGAGATAAAGCTAAGAGTGTTTAATATAAGTTAAAAAATTGGTAGAGTAGATTACTTTTCAGCAAAGGGTGAAAGACGAGTTTATTAAGGCCGTTGTTCAAATAATCCCAACATATACTATGAGTGTTTTAAAATAACTTGAGGTTTATATGATAAGATTTAGGGGAAAAAATGACGATGCTTTTTGGTGGGGCTCTTTAGATTCATAAAAAAAGAATCATTAGGCCAATTAGGATAAGATATGATATTAATGTTAGTTGTTAGTTGATATGTAATTAATATTAATTCTTTTGTAATGCCTATATAAATGTAATTTGTAATTCATATTGAAATCAAGAAAACTAGTATATTTTTCTTCACCTCTCCTATTTCGATTCCTAATTGTAACATGATATCAGACGCTTGAGTTCCGATCTCTGGATATTTCTTTGTCCCTGTCTCCAAACATGTCTTATCTCCCTTCTAGATACCCTTATTCTTGTGTCCAAACACTCAATTCTAATTTTCAAAACCTAGTTCTTACTCTCAAACCTTAGCCACCACAATCACCTCCTGTCGCCACCTATTCCAGCTACTCTGGCCACCACTCACGCCACCAACATCATCCCCATCGTCCGACGACCCATCCAGTCATTTTTCAATGGAAAAATTTGATGTTATGCAACCCATTCTTACCATCCTCCAAGATCCGAACTACCGTCTCTGGGTTCAAGGAATTCGTAGTTTTCTCAAAGGTCGAAAGTTATGGCGTTATGTTATTAACGATGTTAAATCTCCTTAACAGAAACATGATGAGCCTGATGACAAGTTTGTTGATTGTTTTGAGGATCGACAAAAATCACCAGATCCTGACCTGGTTTCGGAATACCCCAGTTCCTTCCATTCACCATCAGTTTGGCCGCTATGAAACTACCAAAGATGTACGAGATCTGTTTTCTACGAGATACATTACTTCTACTCTATCTAACCGGTATCAGTTATGGGAAGAGTTACATAACTTGAAACAAGAACACATTCACTCTATTACTAGTTTTTTTGCTATAATGGAATCTGTTTGGGATCAACTTGCTCTCTCCGAACCATCTATGGGTTGTGTTGTTGATGCAGCTAAATATACCATCCACTATGATAGTATGAGGTTGATTCAGTTTCTTATGGCCTTTATTGATGATTTTGAATCTTGCAGAGCCTCTTTATTACATCAATCTCTACATTGGAAGCTGTTGTCTCTCGATTATTGTCTGATGAAACTCTCATCGGCTTACTTAAGCCATCTCGCGATGATGTTGTGCTTGCCGCCGCGGAGAAACATTTCTCAAAATATGGAAGCAAATTTTATCGTACCTGTAACAAATTTGGTCATACTCTGAATGAATGCAGTCTTACCGAATGTCACAAATGCAAAAAAAAGGTCATATTGCCTCTCAATGTCCCACTATGGTGGATTGTTGCTACTGAAATCCGTTTGGCCATTCCATTGAACAATGACCCACTCATCTCCCAAGACCTAGCTAGCCCTCCAAGATAGCAATTCCAATTGTTGCTACTACCTCTTAGGTCACTGTTGGAGTTGGTGCTTGGAGTGCCAATCCGAATAATGTATTATACATTTTATTATTTATTAATAAAATAATTATATTTTCATTTCATACCTTATTAATGGTATTTTCATTATGCATATTAGATTGATGTATAAATATGCTAAGAATGACATCGATCTTAGAATAGTCTTGTAGTAATACTGGACACTAAGTGGTCCAACATTGGGATAACTATTATTATTGTAAATTATTCTTAAAGTAAATATTCTTAGTCGTTGGTTTTGGAATACGGTCGAATTCCTAGAACATATAAGACTAGCACATATCGTATATTGGAATTAGAGTTCCAATGGTTTAAACCCGATATACTATAAGCTTTGGAAGCTTGTATAAATGTGTGGGTATTGGTTGGACCAAATACTGAATGACTCGCAGGTGATTCCTAATAGTTGGAAGTACACACCACCGTCAATAGGAATCTCATCGTGGTGAGTAGCATATGTGATCCTTTGACTATAGGATAGCAATGATTTTTTGTGAGATCCTCCACATTTTGATGCCATGTATGTTAGAAATTTTTCATGGTTAGACCTCTAGATGTTCATTGAGTGTGGACCGATGCACTCGTTGATCAAGTGTGAATGAAGATAGAATCCATCAGCCAGTATGTGTACCATAATGGATTTAGGTATCCATGTAAGTAAGTCACGATTCTTAATACTTTGGCCAAATTCGATCTCCTAAGGTGGATAGCATCTGGACATGTCGACATGAGATGTGCGTCTCAAAATTTTGACGGTGTATATTCTATGTTTCCTAAGCACAACTCAGATAGCCTACGACGGAGGGGTTGTTAAACATATATGATGACCTCGACTTATATAGTTCAGAAAGGTCGTTCGTGTTCTTCGCGAATTCGGAGGTGGCCGAATTACATACATATTAGCTAGGCTTATATGACGAACGTGTCTGAACTTAGAGAATCCCAATATGAAGTGTACCCGTTGAGCACTTGGGTAGCCGATTATTTTGATAAATGATAATATTCGATATTATAATTATCAACTAAGATAATCAAGTGTTATTGGATAAGATTGATTATTTACTTTGACCTAATTGGATTAATTCAATATTTACACAATGGCTTTGTCATAATTTCATAATTATCTCTACAATTTGAAAATATAATAGTAATTTCAAGTGTGTAATTATATGTGTTTTTGGCTTGAGTTAATTGGATTAAATCAAAGTGGCAAACATTTAACTAATCTATTTCCTAATCCTTGTCTTGATTTAATTGGATTAAATCAAAGTGGTAGACAATGGAGATTAGTCATACCTAATTATATATATTTGAACCAATTAGATTAAGCCCATATAAAAGTTGATTAAAACTTTCATTAATTAAAAATTGCCTAAGTTTTGCTATAAATAGCAAGCTTGAGCAATGGTTTAAATCAAGCTTAAGAAAGTTAATACAAGCAATTCTTGGAGAAATTAGCCTAGAGAAGAGAAGTGTTTAGAGAAGCTTTAGAAGATCTCTACAACATTTCAACAATGAGGAATCAAGATTGGATCTTGGAGTGAAGCTTGCTTGCATTGGAATCAAGATTGGATCTTGGAGTCAAGCTTGCTAATCCTTGGAAGTTCTTCAATCATTTCAACAAATGAGAAGTGGATTGGATCTTGCATCAATCTTACTAGGTACGTTTGAACTTCTCTTAAGTTGTGTTCTTCATTAGTGAGTTTTTCATTAGTGAGACATATAGTGATGAATTGTGTATTGGATGCATGATTACATGGTTTGAAGTTAAAATAAAGCTAATAGATTATGTTATGATGCTTTGGAAGTATAAACACAATATGATTGTTAATTAGGTCAAAGATGTTCATGTTGGACATGAAACAATTAATTAGAATTTGGAACTCTAGATTAAAGCTTAGAGCAATGACTACTATTCTAGAATCATTTGACCACTTTTGGGTGAGGTAGAATTTTTCATAAGATATTTCATAGTGGGATTCTAAATTGGTTTGTGTTTTGATTCAAACAATGCATATATGTATTTAGAATACATGTATGTTAGTTGTATAACATGTGTTGTGGTTGGTTTTGATGTTAAAATTGGTTTTAAGGTGTATTGAAATTATAAGAGAAAATTGGAAATGTTTAGGATTAGTTTGAAGTTGAAAAATGCTCACTGCCAAGGGGAGCGTCGCGATACAGACCTTCCAGCATCGCGACATTGATCATCAGACCTCCCAGCGTCGCGACTCTCATCCTTGTGCGTCGCGACGTCGGAATGCTCATAGTTGCTCTCGCACTTTGGAGCAACATGACTCCCAACTTCCGCGTCGTGACACCGAGAGCTGATGAATACTAAAACTTCACTTCTTCTGTTCCGGAGCATTCGAACTCTGATTTGGTCCCTTTTTTTCCTACGGACTCGTATCGGAATGTAGTTTTCAATAAAATATTTTTAAAATATACCTATCCCTAATATCCTTGGGTTAGACCCACTTCCACTGTGTGGGACACCGATCTGACCCTATGGATTCCATAACTGCCCTAACAGTCATTGCCTCTCCTACATCCATTGGTAAATTAGAAACACTCATTAGATAGATAATCTCCATACCTTCCCGTACTTCTATTGCCTTATCTGCCACTTCAGGTAATTCCCATTGGTACTTTTATTCTGGTTATTGTAACCACATGACTTCTCAATCTCCATTATTTTCCTCCATCTATCCCATCATGACTGTCTCTCTGATTTTTACTAGAGATGGCTCACAAATGTCTGTAAGCCAGTCTGGATAAATATCTAACTCTGCTATTACATTACCTAACACATTTCTTATTCCAAAACTTACTTTCAATCTTATATCTGTTGGTCAACAATGTGAACTTAGGTTCGGACTAATATTTTTGTTCCACTGGTTGTCGTGTGCAGGATCCGCAGATGGGACAGATTCTTGGGACATGTCGTAGAGTTGGACGTCTATTTTAGCTTAACTCCCTAAATCTTCCTTCCATTCGCGTCTCCCAGTTATGTGCGGTGTCTACACCATCCTCTCTTCAGTTATGGTATCTACGCCTTGGTCACGCCTCTTTAAGTAAACTCATCCTTTGATTTCTAATGGGTCATTAAGTTCTGTTACCGAATAGTTATCTTTACATTATTTCTCCTATCAACTTGGCAAACAACCATCTTTATCTTTTAAAAATAATAATAATACTTTTATCATTCCTTTTAACTTAATTCAGTATGATATATGTGGACTTTCTCCTAAACCTACTATGAGAGGGTATATATATTTTATCATATTCATTGATGATTATTCTCGATTTACTTGGATTTTTCTCACGAAACAACTATTGAACTACCTCGGATTTTCATTGATTTTGCGTCTATGGTCAAAACATAATTTTCTAAAACCATCAAAATATTACGCACTGATAATTCCAAAGAATATCTTGATTCTACACTTCAAAGGTTTTTGGAAGAACAAGGTACCATATCCCAAAGATCTTTACCCATACACCTCTAAACAAAATGGGCGAGCAGAACGCAAACATCGTCATATTCTGGATTTCGTTCGATTCATGCTCATATCATCTTCTTATCCAAAATATTTTTACGGTGTAACCGCTCTCATCGCAATATATGTTATTAAGCGTATTCCTTATTCAGTCACTAAATAACATATATCTCCCTATGAGTGCTTATATGGTATTTCTTCATCATATGATCTTCTTAAAGTTTTTGGGAATGTTTGTTTTATCATTCTTCCTCCTACTGAACAACACAAGTTAGAACCTCGTGCTCGACTCTGTTGTTTCTTAGGTTATGGAATTGAACACAAAGGGTATCGTTGTCGGGATCCTATGTCACAAAAATTTCACATCTCACATCATGTTGTCTTCTGGGAGCACATTATGTTCTCTTCCCTCTCTGATTTCAAAGTGTCTTCTGACCACCCTCCATTTTTCACTGATCACTATATCGAGTTGTTTCCACATGTTCATGATGTAGGTACCTCCAGTAAGCCTACAAACATCCAACCCTCATTACTACAAGTCCTTGATGATCCTCATTCTGCAGATACTGTCTCTAACACCCTTGCGATTGAATACTCCCACGATATTGATACTTCATCTTCCTGTTATCCTTCTCGAGTACGACACCCTCCTACTTAGCTTCAAAATTATCATCATTTTTCCACTATTATTTCTTTTCATGAACCTCAATCCTATAGGGAGGCATCATCTAATCCCCATTGGCAGCAAGCTATGTAAGATGAATTATATACTTTGGCAAAAACTAGTACTTGGGACCTTGTTGTTCTTCCTCCCGGTAAAACGCCAATGGGATTCAAATTGGTATACAAAATAAAGACACATTCAGATGGCTCTATTGAGCGTTATAAAGCACGTCTTATTGCTAAGGGCTTCACTCAGGAATATGAGGTTGATTATGAGGAGACATTTACTCTGGTTTCTCATCTTACCTCAGTATGTAGTTGCTGCTACTTGACAATGCAGTTTGTTTAAGATGGATGCTAATAATACTTTTCTCAATGGTGATCAAGCTGAAGAAGTTTACATGAAACCCCTTCATGGTTTTGATCATCCACCGCACAAGGTATGCCGCCTAACGCCGCACCCTATATGGTCTAAAATAAGCTCCCCGTGCATGGTTTGCCAAGTTCAATACGACTATTTGTCAACTTGGGTTCACCTTCAATCCACATGACTCTGCCCTATTCCTTCGCAAATCTGGTACAAACATCGATGCTAATTCTTTATGTTGATGACAGGATTATTACTGGGGATGATGATTAAGGAATTATGGATCTTAAACAGTCTCTTGTCAATAATTTGAAATGAAAGATCTTGGTTCTCTGAGTTACTTCTTAGGTCTTGAAGTTACTTCATCTGATGATGGCTATCATCTCTCTTAAGCTAAATATGATTCTGATCTTATTTCTCGAGCCGACCATACAGATAGCAAGATAGGTCCAACCCATGTCGAATATGTTGGGGTTGGTGCTCAGAGCGCCAATCCGGACCGTATTTATGTCTGATTCATGAATACGAACATCCCCTTATTCCATAATATTACTTATTTATGGTTGCACCTCTTGTTCTTATATACGTATTTGATCTGATCACGATTATATTGAAACTAAATGTGGTTTAGTGATATGTATATATTAGACAAAGGCCCGATAATATATAATGCAGTACACAGTTACAAGTTAGTTTGTAATTGACATTGGGAAGTGTCACTGCTATATGAATATTATCAAACATAGTTCCTGGTCAAGATTTGCTAACACGGGTCGATTAGTCAAATCCGTTGAGACCAGTACATGTCGTATATCGAGACTTGGTCCGATGGTTTATCCCAATGAACCATGAGTCTAGGGAGACTCGTATAGACGTGTAGGTGTTTATAATGGATAAACACTGAACGGCTCACCGAAGATTCTTAATGGATGGTACACCAACGTCAATAAGAATCTTCTCGGTTGAGTAGCATAGTGGTCCTTCGACTTGAGACACCACTGTGGATGTATGAGACATCCTCCACACTTAGATGGCAGTCACGTCACCGATCTATTTAGATCAGACCTCCGCCTGTTCGTTGGGTGTGGATCGATCCTCAGGATATCCTGTGTGTGTCAAGATAGGATCCGTCAGTTCTGTGTACAGAGCATAGGTAGTCCATATATATTTAGCAGTCTGTTAAATCTGTGGCCACAGTATACATCGGAAGTAAGTTCCAAGTGTTATTTAGAGATTGCTAATAGATACGTCGACGGGATAATACCTATAGAGATTTGACGTTTACATCTATATCTCTGGGATTATCTGGATACCTGTGACGGAGGGATTATACGTATGCAATGACCTCGACCTGTATGATTCAGCTCGTTTATCCGTGATCGTCATAATCTACGGGTGGATAGATTATGGACACGAAATTGGATTTCGTGACGGATATACCTGAATCTAGAGAGTCTCAATAATGAAACATACTCGTAGAGCACTAGAGCAACAATTATGAATAATGATGATTATTTATAAATCGTTTAATCGTTAAACGAAAAAACATGCAAAAGGGTCGAACCGTCATTTCCTAATTAATGTGTATTTGTATTTAATATATGATATTATTAAATACACATTAATAAATAGTCAAATAAAGGTATTTGACATATATCATCAATATATGTATTTGAGATATTTAAAGTAAATATAATACATATATTTGATATATTTGTATTTAATTAATTATTTAATTATTTAACTGTTAAATGATTAATGTAATTAAAATATAATATATCACCAAATGATAAAGTTAGGAAATGATTATAAATGTAAATGTTTGACTTTACATTAAAGGAAAAGGTTGTCAAATTGATTTTGACTTCTTAAGATATTTGTTCAAAATTGTTTGAAAAATAAAAATATCTTTTTCCTTTATTTCTTTATAATTTCGGCCATAACACTTAAATATAAGAGTTATATTATTCTTAGTTGCATTTGTTGACTTAATTAAATATCTAATAAAGTGTTATTAAGATATTTATGCAAGTTGACTAAATGTAAAGTTAAATGAAATTGAAATGAAATTTGGTATATATGTATACACAATTTCGGCCAAGGGCATTTTTTTGTCCTAAGTATAAATTGTTTTCATTTCACTTTCATTTGATAACCTAATACACTTTAAAGAAAAACTCCATTAATGGAAGCAAAGGAAGCTTGTGAGAAAGAAAGAAGAAATCAAAGAAAGCTTGGATTTTAGTAAGTTTTACCAACTTGCTATTAGAAAGGAAAATGTTCCTTAGGATCTAGGCTTTAACATATGATGTTCTTAGGTTATTTCTTTCTTTATTCCTTGTGTTTTTGTTGATGGAAGTTTTGGTGAAAGTGTAAAGCATGTATGATGAAGGAAGCTTATGGCTATTGTAGTAATAAGTGTTCTTTTATGGTTTTGGAAACCTTGTTGCTAATCTAGAGTTGTTGACCCACTCTTAGATGACCTAGATTTGATCTTGAGTTGTTTCATTGTGTTGAGACTTTGATTGGATGGAAGAAACATGATTGAAGTAATTGATTTAACCAATTTGGTCTAATTTGTCCAATTTGAAGAAATTGAAAAATTAGGGTTCATGACCAATTCCAAATTTGGGGATTTTCATATATGTTGTGTATTTGGATGTGTATATGATGCATATAAAGTTTCATGTTCATTGGATTACATCTTGATGTGTTTTGATGCATGAAATGACAAAGTGCACAAAATGGCACCTTGGAGGTGCATTCGGCCAAGGATTAGAAATTTGGGATTTTTGGTGCTTTTGGTGTTTTGATGTTTTGAACATGCTAAGTTCATCTTAGAAATGATTTAGAATCATTCAAAATTGATTAGATCAATTTCGGACTAAAATGGACAAAATACCAAAGTAAGGGTAATTTGGTAAATTCACTTAAATATGATTTATTGAATTTTATTTCATAAATTTGATTATTGGAATATTAAATAAATTTGTTTATTTAATTAATCCGAGAAAAAGTTTTTGAAATCGGAAGATACGATCTTCCGCCGCTTCCGCTGCGTTACCGGATTATGCCCCTAAAAACCCCTACAGAATATAATACTAAACTTACACATATGGATGACACTCTTCTTGATGATCCTACTGTCTACAGACAATTAGTTGGTAGTGTCATTTATCTTACTGTCACTCGACCAGACATTGCCTATATTGTTTATATTGTAAGTCAGTTCATGCACTACAAGAAATTACAGTTTTAGCGACGGAATATTCCATTTCAAAATGTAGCGACGGAATTGAACGGATAATGATATTAGGGACGAAATTTAGCGACAAAAAAAATTTCATCTCTAAATTAGAGACGGAAATGAAAATCCGTCTCTAATTAGAGACATATTACTATTCCGTCGCTAATTTTGTTTAGAAACGGAATTTTTTCCGTCGCTAATTAGAAACGGAATTCAAATTCCGTCTCTAATTAGAAACGGAATTTCAATTCCGTCGCTAATTTTAAATTTTAATTTAATTTTAATTTTTTTATTAATTAGAAACGGAATTGTTCCGTCGCTAATTAGAAACGGAATTGATATTCTGTCGCTAATTAGAAACGGAATTTCAATTCCGTAGCTAATTAGAAACGGAATTTCAATTCCGTTTCTAATCTTTAATTTTTATTTTTATTTTAAATTTTTTTGTTAATTAGAAACGGAATTTTTCCGTCGCTAATTAGAAACGGAATTAAAATCCGTCTCTAATTAGAAACGGAATTTCAATTCTGTCGCTAATTTTAAATTTAAATTTAATTTTTATTTTTTTATTAATTAGAAACGGAATTGTTCTGTCGCTAATTAGAAACGGAATTGATATTCCGTCGCTAATTAGAAACGGAATTTCAATTCCGTAGCTAATTAGAAACGAAATTTCCGTTTCTAATCTTCAATTTTTATTTTTATTTTAATTTTTTTTGTTAATTAGAAACGGAATTTTTCCGTCTCTAATCCGTCGCTAATTAGAAACAGAATTCAAAATCTGTCGCTAATTAGAAACGAAATTTCAATTCCGTCGCTAATTTTAAATTTAATTTTAATTTTAATTTTTTTATTAATTAGAAACGGAATTGTTCCGTCGCTAATTAGAAACGGAATTGATATTCTGTCGCTAATTAGAAACGGAATTTCAATTCCGTAGCTAATTAGAAACGGAATTTCAATTCCGTTTCTAATCTTTAATTTTTATTTTTATTTTAATTTTTTTGTTAATTAGAAACGGAATTTTTCCGTCGCTAATTAGAAACGGAATTAAAATCCGTCTCTAATTAGAAACGGAATTTCAATTCTGTCGCTAATTTTAAATTTAAATTTAATTTTTATTTTTTTATTAATTAGAAACGGAATTGTTCTGTCGCTAATTAGAAACGGAATTGATATTCCGTCGCTAATTAGAAACGGAATTTCAATTCCGTAGCTAATTAGAAACGAAATTTCCGTTTCTAATCTTCAATTTTTATTTTTATTTTAATTTTTTTTGTTAATTAGAAACGGAATTTTTCCGTCTCTAATCCGTCGCTAATTAGAAACAGAATTCAAAATCTGTCGCTAATTAGAAACGAAATTTCAATTCCGTCGCTAATTTTAAATTTTATTTTTATTTTAAATTGTTTTGTTAATTAGAAACGGAATTGTTCCGTTTCTATTCCGTCGCTAATTTTTAAAATTTTCAATCCCCCAAACTTTATTTCTTTCGGCTCCACTTTTTTTTTAAAAAAAAATAGAGACGGATTTTTCCGTCTCTAAATGGAAACGGAATATCTATTCCGTCGCTAATTTTCGTGAAATTTCAAAAAATTTCCCACCTTGTGAAAATTTCAAATGTATACAAAACTTACAAATTTTCCCACTTCTTTTATTTTTTTTCCTCTATATATACATCATAATCTTTTTAACTCTCAACTCCAATACACCATCCAAAATTTTCTTACTCAATTTCATATACCATCAAATTTTTCATTACCTCAACTCTCATTATCAATTTCTCATTTTTCTTATCCCCTCTTTTAAAATTTCTTAAGAAACAAACGGTGGACGTTTCGTAAATGGATGGTGGTGTGTCGAAGCTCGCGGTGGACATTACGGTATCTTGTATAATTTAAGATGTATATATAACAATTAAAAAAATCCACTTTTTAAAAATTTTATACCATTCAAAATTTTTAAAATTTTCCCTTATCTAAAATTTAAAAATTTCATATCTCTACAATTTATAAATTTTTCATATCTATATAATTATTAAATTTCCAACCTCTCTAAAATTTAAAAAAAATTTCCTTTCTAAAATTTTAAATTTTTTCTTTTCTAAAATTATAAAATTTTTTTCATTTCTAAAATTTTAAAAGTTTCATATATTTTTAAAATTTTAAATTTCCCGCCGATCTAAAATTTTAAAATTTTCGTTTTTAATTTTTTTTTTTCAAAAAAAAAAAATATAGCTACGGAATAGCTACGGAAATATTCCGTCGCTAAATATTTTTAAAATTTTAAATTTCCCGCCTATCTAAAATTTTAAAATTTCAGTTTTTAATTTTTTTTTTTCAAAAAAAAAAAATATAGCTACGGAATAGCTACGGAAATATTCCGTCGCTAAATATTTTTAAAATTTTAAATTTCCCGCCTATCTAAAATTTTAAAATTTCAGTTTTTAATTTTTTTTTTTCAAAAAAATTATAGAAACGGAATTTCCGTCGCTAAATAGCGACGGATGGAAATTCTGTCTCTAATTAGAAACGAAATTTTCCGTTGCTATTTAGCGACGGGATACTAACCGTCGCTAATTAGAGACGGACATTCTGTCGCTATATAGAGACGGAATTTCCATCCGTCGCTAACTTTAGCGACGGATGATATATTTCCGTCGCTATTTTTTTTACGACCAACAAAATAGAGACGAAATTTTTCCGTCGCTATTCCGTCGCTTATGGCCAATTAGCGACGAATTAGCTACGGATTTTTCCGTCGCTATTTGGCAGTTTTCTTGTAGTGATGGCTGCTCCCCGATCTATTCATTATGCTACTGTGTTTCGCATCATTCACTATGTTAAAGTCACTCTCTTTTGTGGTCTCCATTTCTCTGCTAATTCTTCACTTGTTCTTCGAGCTTACACTAATGTAGATTGGGAAGGTGACCTTACTGATCGTTGATCCACTACTGGTTATTGTATTTTTCTGGGTGACTCACTTATTTCTTGGCGTAGAAAGAAACAAAAATTGATTGCTCGTTCTAGTACTGAGGCTGAATATTGAGCTCTTGCTGCGACTACTGTCGAACTTCTATGGCTACATTGGCTCCTCGAAGATATATATATGAGTGCCTCAACCACCCCTTACTACTATTTACTGTGACAATCAAAACGCTATTCGAATAACGTATAATGATGTATTCCATGAACGTACCAAACACATTGAGATTGATTTTCATTTCATTCGTCAACATATTGCTTGCGGTACTCTTTGGTTGGTGTATCTACGTTCCGATGATCAAATAGTTGATATCTTCACCAGGTCTTTTCTTTCTGGCCGTTACACAACCCTCATTTCCAAACTCAATCTAGTTTCTTCATTACCATCTTGAGTTTGAGAGGGGATATTGATAGATATGATATTAGTGTTAGTTGTTAGTTGATGTGTAATTAATAGTGATAGATATGATATTAATGTTAGTGTAGTTGATATGTAATTAATATTGATTCTTTTGTAGTGCATAATAAAGGCAATTGTAATTCATATTGAAATCAAGAAAACTATTATATTTTTCTTCAGATTTCCTATTTCGATTCCTATTTGTAACAAAGCACAATCATTTCCTTGAGGAAAACTGGGACACAACCCCTCATTCATCTGGAGAAATATTCAATGAGGTAGAAATGTGTTGATTAAAGGGAGTAGATGGAGGATTGGCAGTGTGTGGGTGTGCAAAAGTAATTTGGCTTCCTAAACCAAAAATATATTTTGACAAAAGAGGTTTGTTCTTAGTACAATCAGGGTATCATGTAGCCTGCTTTAATAACATGTCTAGGTGACTCACTTATTTCTTGCCGTATAAAGAAACAAAAATTAATTGCTCGTTCTAGTACTGAGGCTGAATATCGAGCTCTTGCTGCGACTACTGCCGATCTTCAATGGCTACGTTGGCTCCTCGAAGATATGGGAGTGCCTCAACACCCCTTACTACTCTATACTGTGACAATCAAAGTGTTATTCGAATAACGCATAATGATGTATTCCATGAATGTACCAAACACATTGAGATTGATTTTCATTTCATTCGTCAACATATTGCTTGTGGTACTGTTGGTTGGTGTATCTATGTTCCGATGATCAAATAACTAATATCTTCCACTACGTCTTTTCTTCTTGGCCGTTACACAACCCTCGTTTCCAAACTCAATCTAGTTTCTTCACTACCATCTTGAGTTTGAGGGGAGATATTGATAGATATGATATTAGTGTTAGTTGTTAGTTGATATGTAATTAATAGTGATAGATATGATATTAATGTTAGTTGTTAGTTGTTAGTTGATATGTGATTAATATTGATTCTTTTGTAATGCCATATAAAGGTAATTGTAATTCATATTGAAATCAAGAAACTATAATTTTTCTTCAGATTTCCTATTTCGGTTCCTATTTGTAACAAAGCACAACCATTTCCTTGAGGAAAACCTGGGACACAACCCCTCATTCATCTGGAGAAATATTCAGTGAGGTAGAAAGGTGTTGATTAAGGGGGGAAGTGGAGCAGCTGGTGATATTGATGTGGGCAATTTGGGGCTGAATGTGGGAAAGTTGCTCACTAAAATCACATTATGGCCAGCGCTGAAGCTTTTCATAACTCAAGTGATATTGTCAACAACCCTATGGATCTTTCAGAAGCCAATGAGGTATTGATGATAGGAAACCATTAGACCCCATCCTTTTTGGGACATCTTATACCCTAACAGCTGAATTTTCTCATTTAATTATTGAAGGTGATGCTAACAATGTCGTTGATCTAGTGCTAGGAAAGATCAGTAGCCTTAAAGAAATCGATTGGACTATTGATGAAATCCAAAGTGCAATTAGTAACTTGAGTCCCTGTAGGATTCACTTTGTGTCGAGGGCATATAATGGAACTACCATAGATTGGTTAAGCTACATGTAACAGCCTAATGGACTAGTTTTTGGATGATAATTTTTCCATCCTTTATATCTTGTATTTTTTTATTTTCTCAATATATTTCCTTTTTCTTTCAATAAAAAAAAAAAAAAAAAAAAAAAAAAAAAAAAAAGAGACTCTCTCTAGAGACAACCACATATTGACAACATGAGCAATATTAAAAAAGTATTAAATAATTAATAATTAAATTATACATATCATTTATTTATAGTTAATGGAATCACATCATCATACCTTAGTTAAATTAAAAAATTATTCTTTTTATGTTGAATCAGCAACATTGAATCACTTGTTGTTCTCTTTAGTTTAGTCTAGTAATATTTCTTTTCTATTTATATGTGCTCTTCATTGTTCACCAAACTCAATATATATGAATGCATTCTCATTAAAATAAAAAAATAAAAAAATAAAAAAAAACAACAACAATTAATAATTTTATTTCTTAATTGAATAGACAGTGATTTTGGATTTATGCAATATATGTGAGGATACATGTGGAATGATATTAAGGATAAAATTGGGTCTTAAAATCATATTTTGAAAAGGTATTCTTTTTCGCTTTCCAAATATAGATTTGGGTTTTGACTGCCATTTTACTTTTTTAAACACAGGAAAAAATCAACATCGTAAAAATGGGTGATTTTACTAACATTTTTTTTTTTTGTAAATCAACTAAACTTTTAGCTTCTCAAAATTACTTTTAAACCTCACAATATCAAACTGCTTGCACTAAAGATGTAGGAATTTGCATTATAATGAAAATTAGCGTTAAAAACTTTTTAAAGGTAAGAGTTCACATAATAGTATTTAGAATTGTTTAAACTATTTTCACTAAAGATGTGGAGTTTAACAAACATCTCTCTCAACTAAAATCAAAAGCCCTAGAAACTTTAATTTCTTTTCATGATCTTACAATCATTTCACATGCTCCCCAAACAACCAATTAACCCCTCCCCCCACCCCAAAACCCCTCGAACCTCCTCCCTCCAAACAACCTCAGATTCATAGTAAGTTTCTCAATCTTCTCTCTCTCCTAATTATCCCTATTTCAACCCTCAAAACTTTATTAGATTGGTGCTCGGCATACAAGTTTCTTAATGTATTTCATTGTAATACATACATTTATACATTTTATTATGAATAAAATGAGTTTCATCAATATATTCATTTTTATATAGACATAATAAAGGCGTAAATGACCTTAAAATGATTAGTTGAGGTATAATTGTAAAAACGTCATAACTGACATTGAATTATACCATAACAATATCATTCTTAATTTGTTTTGGTCAAAGTTTACTTTCTTGTTCAGTAAGTAAACTCGAGAGACTTATAGATGTCATATACTGAAATTTAGGATTCCAATGATTTATCTCAGTGAACCATGAGTCTCGAGAGACTCGTATAGACAAGTAAGTGTTTAGAGTGGATGAATACTGAACAACTCATCAAAGATTCCTAATATATGGTACACCAATGTCAATAGGATAACTTCCAAGTCGAGTAACATATGTGATCCTTCAACTTGAAATACCACGGTGGATATATGAGTTATCCTCCACACTTTGATGATAGTCACGTCAAATACTTTCTAGATCAGACCTCCGCCTGTTCATTAGGTGTGGACTGATGCTCATGATATTCTGTGATGTATCCAATGAGGATCTGTCAGTCCTATGTACATGATTTAGGTATCCTTCATAAGATTGAGATATGTTAAATCCATGACCGTGGTTGTCATATCCCAATTTACCCAAGAAATGACCGACAGAAGAAGGTGTTACCATCTTCATGAGCCTCATGACTAGAACATCCTCATGACTAGAACATGTGTGTCATATCATGATTCCAACTAATCTATCTATTATGAATGCATGGGGGATTGTTATATAATTCACATGAATTACATAAAAACATATTTTATACATCATGTTATATACATGCATACATAACTCGGCCTCGTGGCCTTACTTGGTAAATATATAAATATATGGACCACTGACATTGGAACCTAGAGACTGATCCTAATAACTATAGTTAGTGTCCATTCCTTCCAAAGTTTGTCTTCTGCATGCATGAAATCCTGTAACGCAAAACTGAAAATGGAAAAGTTAGTTGTATGAACGACCTAGTGAATGAATGCTGAAAATGAAAGTAAAACATAGAGGTGCATGATTTGCATAATTTAGATTCTTGAAGATACAAACTTACAAGGCCGTGGACATATACCGTAGATCATGAAACATGAAGCGTATATATTGAAACTTATACTGTAAATCATATACTGCAACCTTCAACATGAAGCATAACCACAACATGAACAGAAATTATGTAAACATGGTTAATAAACTGTGACCATAAACTAATAAATGTAACATAGACTGTAAATTAAAATCACGATATGGACCCTATGACCTGACTTGAAAACTATGATATGACTTGAAACCGTAAACTTGAACTAAATTTTTAATCATGGCTATAACTGTAACATATAGACCGTAAACATGACTGAAAACTACATAACATGATCTTGTAAACATGGCTGAAAACTATTAACATAAATTTTTTAAAAAAAATGAACCATAAAAAAAACGTAAACATGAATGTAAACTATAAATATGAACTACAACCGTAAATATGATAATGTGATTGCACATTATAAACCTGACCTGAAAATTGTAAGCATGATTCGTAAATCGTATCGTGAACATGAAAATTGTAAACATGGGCTGAAAACATATCACAATCTTGTAACTGCACAAATGATTGTAAACTGAAAACTTAGACTGTAATCATGAGCTGAAAACGTGTTTATGACCATAAACCATAAACATGACTGAAACTATAACCATGAATTTAAACTTGTAAACTATGAACATAACTTGAAAACGTAACTATGAATTGAAAACATAACCATGACTGTAAACCGAGGAACATAAGCTGCAAACTTGACTATACATGAAAAACTTAAACTGTAATCCTAAGTTGTAACTGTAAACATAAACTGTAAACGTGGTCATGAAAATAATGACGTGAACTGAAAACATGAACGTGATCTGAAAACCATATACATGTCTTCAAAACTAAAACATTACTTGAAACCATAAACACAACTTGAAACTGTACTCTTGAACTAAGAACTATGATCATGACTATAAATATTTGAAAACTCAAACATGAACTGAAACATATACATGAGCTGAAAATATAAACGTCTGAATCCAAAACTTATACTTAAAATCACATACTTAAAAATTACTTGTAATGAAAATCTCACTAGTATCATAACCTAGAGGTGTGAAACCTACTTAACAGATCCTAACATCGTTTAAGCAAGGGAACATGAACATGAATGTGCCTAACAGGGTCACTGAAAGATCAGTAGGTATGCTGAGCTGAGCATACCCGGGATAGCTACACATGAGGGGATGACACGCTATTGGTGTTTTGAAAATATTTCATTTATTATTCTTGTAAATCGTTTACTGAAAACATAAATTGAAAATCATGGAAATCATGAACTGAAAACTATAAACTAGATACACGGAAATCATTATCTGTAAACTTGTAAATATAACACATGGGAAACATGAGCTGAAAACTGTGAACATGAATATGATAATGAGAAACATGACTTTAAACTTGTAAATATGACTCGCAAGTTGAGAACATAAACTGTAGACTTGAAACATAAAACATAATCTGTAAGCATGACTCATGAAAAATATCAACTAAAAAATTTACACATGACACGTGAAGAACGTAAAATGTAAACATGTAAGCATGATGTATGAAAAATATTAACTGTAAATATGTAAACATGACACATGCACAACATGAATTTGGAACTGTAAACATGAACTACAAACTAAAGACATGAACTGAAGACTATATACATGAAATGTAAACTTGCATAACATGGACTAAATTATAGAAATCATGAATTGAAAACACGTCATCATAATCTAACATGTGTACTGGTTTATGCATACAATGCTCGTACAGAATTCATTACCTATTTTATAAAATATATGAGATGAATGTCGTCCGAACGGATTTCCTAACCAGTATTTCTAAAATAGGAATACACAAACTGAAAACGTAAATTATAAATATGTAACATGTGAACACAAAATGAAAACGTGGATCGTAAACATGTAACATGGAAACGTACACTGAAAAAATATATATATGACTTGGAACACATGAACTATAATCATGAAACATAAATCGTAACTTTAATATATTAACTGTAATAAGATATATCACAACTGTAATAACTTGAAAACATAATAACAGAAATATCATTCACTCACAAAATCGATGTCTTAATGCTCGCATGCTCGAATGAAACTGAAATGATCCTCTTACGTAGAATCTGATAGGATCTATAAACGTTTGATCAAAATACGGTTAGTATACTATGATATTCATGATTTTAAATATGTGCGTGCAATGATATGTGTATCCATACTAATAAGGAAGTCTAAAAAGCTATCTGACATCCTATGACGTGTTCTGGAATAAACTGGATACATATCTTGAATCTAGCTCCATGTCATGATGCAAGATGGCTCGCATCGCAACGCCAATATTGAAGCTGCTCACGTTACGATGCGACCTATTATGTGTCGTGATGCGTACCAGACGTAATGCAGGTCAGAGAGCTACTATTGGTGTAGCGTCGTGACGCCAGCCTGATTCCAGAACTGTTCTACATCACACTATTGCCAACTCTAATGGCTAAACCAACACAACCATACTACCATATTCGATAACATTAAAACGTTCACAAAATGATCAACTCCTTAACATGATTCTCAATATCTCCAAGCTTCAATTTCCAAGTATACATATTTTCCCAATTCGACCACACACACCCATTTTCAAATTTATCATATTCAATCAATTTCATGCATAACCCATGTCAATACATCAATAAATCACCATAAACATAAATAAGCACTCAATTTAGACATAATCATGCAATACCATACATTTTCCAACCTAGGGTTCCAAGGATTCTAAAATCATAAATTTGAAAATGCAAGTTAGGGTTTATAACAAACAATAGAGTGAAGAGAGAGCTTGCTAAGCTTACTTGATTCAATCGGAAGCAACAAACTTCAATTAAACTTGAGATGTCATGAGAGTTGAAAAGAAATGGAGAAAATTTTAGGATTTTTCACGGGTTGATGAAAGAGATGAGTGAATACTGAAGCTTTATATATGGGTCACAAAAAAACCATAATTAAAAATATGATTTTTTTTACCACATATCATATTTTCCACCTAATTATTATCACTATGTAGGGCAGTCTAAAATATGTCCAAATTTGACTTAGTTCTGCTCAAAATTTGGAAACATATTTAACATCAAAGTTATAGCTCTATGTCTTTACTTTCTGACGGTACCAAATGTTAGGGTTGGTGGTTGGAACACCAATCCGGATTGTATTTATGATCGGTTCATGAATAAAAATAATTTATTTTCATAATATTGCATAATAGTTGGTAGCACCTCTTTTCTCTTATATATATATATATATATATATATATATATATATATATATATATATATATATTCGATCTAATTTGATTAGATTGAAACTAAATCGAATATAATGATATATATATTGAACAAAGACCCGATAGTTTACAACGTAGTGCGCAGTTACAGCGTATGTTGTAATTGACATTGGGAAGCATCAATATAAGTTGTATATTCTCAAATAAAATTTCTGGTCAAGATTTACTAACATGAGTCGGTTAGTAAAATTCATCGAGATTAGTACATGTCGTATATCGGAACTTGGTCCGATGGTTTATCTTAATGAAGCATGAGTCTATGGAGACTCGTATAGACATGTAGGTGTTTATTCGATAAACATTGAATGACTCACCGAATATTTCCTAATAGATGGTACACCAATGTCAATAGGAATATTCTCGAGTCGAGTAGCATAGTGGTCCTTAGACTTGAGATACCACGGTGGATATATGAGTTATCCTCCACACTTTGATGATTGTCACGTCATCGACCTTTTTAGGTCAGACCTCCGCCTGTTCGTTAGGTGTGGACTGATGCTTATGATATCCGGTGTGTATCAAGATAGAATTCGCCAGTCCTGTGTACAAGGCATGTGTATCATGCATGTGTTTACGATCAGTTAAATCCATGGTCGTGGTACACTGTGGGAGCGAGTTCGAAGTGTTATTTATAGATCATAAATTTGTAAGTCGACTATATTATACCTTAGGGATTTGACGTTCTCATCTATATCCCGGTATAATATGGTAGCCTGTAACGGAGGGATTATACGTATGTGATGATCTCGACTTGCATGGTTCAACGAGATTATCTGTGGTCGTCATAATTTTTGAATGGCTAAATTATGGATACAAAATTGGATTATGTGATGGATAAACCTGAACTTAGTGAGTCTCACAATTGAAGTGTACTCATTGAGCACTTGGGCAACACGTTTTGAATAATACTGATTATTTATAATATCTTATTGGATTAAATTAGTTAATTCGAATCGTTTAATCGGTAAATGAAATTACACATGTTGGGATTATTTTAATGTGTATTTGTATTTGATACATAATTATATTAGATACACATTAATTGATAAATTTTTTGATGACACATGTAAATTAAATAATAATTGTTTGACTTTTATTATTTGATTTAAATGTGTAAAAGTTGTATTATTATTTAAAGTATATTAAAAGTAATATATGATAAATATCGTGCCATGTGTCATGGCCATTTACCAAGTCTTTTTTAATAAAAATTGTTTTAATTATTGACTTTTAAAACCCATATCCACGCCACTTTTGCTTTAAGAAAAGGAAATTATTTTCTTACATTTGGTGGGTGGTTGACTTCAAATTTCTAGCCCTCTTCCAACGTGAAAACAACCCCAAGAATATCCAAGGGATTTTTGAGAAGAAAATAAGTAAGAACAAAGAAAATTGAAGGAAATTTGGAGATTAAATGTAATCTTTAATATTCTTCAATTGTGAAATTTGTTTCTTTTGTTGTTCTTGTTGTTTACATATAATGTAGAGTTATTTTTCATCTAAAAAATTTGGGGTTTTTGAGTTTTGATTGTTTGATTAAGTGTCTAGATGCATGTGTAAATATACATTGAACTAGATTAAGGTAATTTAGGTTCAATTTATTGTTGGACAACTTAGTTACCATTCTAGAGTATAATGACCACTCTTATTATGCCTAGAATTATTCTAGAGTTCTTCATGTGTGGTGGCTTTGAATGGGTATTATATTAATTAGATTAATCTTGATAAAATTGAATTTAAGTATGAAAAGTTGATTGTTTTTTCTGCCCAGATCAGATCTGGAAAATTTTGATTTATGTTGATGAAAAATATGACATTTGGATGTGTTGGATGTGTATTGGGAGTAAGGATAATTTTCGGAAATTATTTCAGAGTGAAAATAAGTGAAAACGGTGAAAAACGACGTTACCAGATGAGTTTTCGGGCTCACCGGGTGACGTCTGTCTAAACAGTGAACTGGTCACTGTTTGGGCAGCCCATGAACTGCCCAAATATCATTGGGTCTGACCTGGGAAGCCCCTGTGTGGTCTCGGTTGGTTGGTTTGACTAAAACACGTTTTATGCTATTTTGTGGAAAATCGTTTCCGTGAAAGTTTCCTAATATTTTCATCATTAATTATGTCGTTATATGACATCGAATAATATTTTTAGGTGAAAATGAATAAGTTATAGATATATGATATCGAATAATTTATTCGGTAACTTTAAAAGTTTTAAAATTACGTTTTCGCCGGAACCGCACTTCCGCTGCGCATGACCCTAACAAAATGGTATCGAAGCGAGTCTGGTCCTGCATCCATCACATATTTCATGCTTGATATATGATATATAATCAAATTTTGATATTTCCACATGCTTTTAATCTAGATGTTTATTAATTTTTGGTTATACGCTAACAGGAAACGTAACGAAGATTTAATGGTTAAGTAAAGTTATGTTTTCCCGGGTAGAATTAAAATACTAAGAAATTGATTGACCGGCGTAAACACACACGTATAACGCAAGCGCACGTATCGTTCAAGTAGTATAAAAATATCGATCCCACGAGGACTTAATATCTAATCTATTAATTTTATGAGGTCAAATGATTACTAGTATCTAACAGGTTGTTTGATTGATTTGAAATGGTGACGATTCTAAATTTAAAAACAAGTAAATAAAATTATTCGAAAGTAGGTTTTAAGAAAATTCAATATTAAAAACTATCTATGGTTGTGATTTCTTCCAATATCATTTAAAAGATGAAGTGGTTATCTTAAAGTTGAGTAATATATTGATTTATTAACCCGGAACACTAAATTATGTGTAAGCCTCTATCGATGGTCAAACATAAATACTCAGTTTAACCCAATTGAACCATATGTCTATGTCAACCAAATTATCTGGATTCATTAAGTTTAAGTTCCAATTATGGCTACCCCCGCCCGACAGGTATATGTCTATCCTGTAAGGAAATTTATTAAAGGGTTATTTGTCCTCAAGGAAGATCGTGGGCTATTGAGTCTAAGGCTGAAACCTAAAATCCATATGTCTAGTTCATTTTAAGTTTACCAGTTC
>SKCR01004592.1:0-26383 GCA_019454045.1 Zanthoxylum bungeanum | reverse complement strand
TCGCTAGGCGTAATCACTTGATTACGACGCGACGGAAAATTCGTTAATTTGGAATTAGCGAACCCGAGCCCGAGAGTGATTGCGAGCGCATTCGCATTTCGAATTCGAACGCGACACGCGAGTCACATCAAGCGTCAAATCGTTTGTCACATCATGCGTCAAATCAATTGTCACTTTGAGTGATGTGACTTGACAATATGTCACTTTATTAAAGTGATGTGATATGACTTAAAGTAAAGTAGTATGATGTGTGAAAGTAGAAAGCATTATTAGACTTTTGCTTTTTACTTTTAAAATATTTGATAATATTTTATATATTTATTTGTTTTTTTGAAAATAAAATTAAAAAAATATATAACTTATCATTTTCTCTCTCTCACATGCAAGGCATACGGTTTCTTCATCTCCCTCTCTTTCTCTCCTTCACGATTTAGGCATCAGTCTTCTCTTCTTCTTGTTGCGTTTTCTCTTCTGCCGAGCAATGGAGAACAAGATGACCCTTTTGTTGCTAAATCTGTGCTAGCACACTCTAGGAGTGATACAAAGGTGATAGGGAAGTGAGTTTGTGAGCATGGAAGCTTGAAGCTTGAGCTTCAATGGTGGTCTTCAATGGCCGAAAATGGGGAGATCTACAACGCCCAAAAAAACCGAGCAGTCCACTGTCAAGGCCGCATCTGATCAAGAGCCTTGCCGAGCTTGGAGGGAGCTCAAAAATCGCACCTTGTTCTTCAAACATCAAATCGAAATTCAATGTGAGTTGATTCCGCCACCTCCTTTGATGTGTTCATATGTGATTTTTATGCATTGTTTGTGAGATCTTTGGGACTTTGATTGAATTCCAACAATGAGAACTATCCGTTGTGCCCTCACAACATGCACAAGTGCAGTACTAGTCTTATTCCCATTATCGTTCCAATCTCGAAATACTATACGACTAGGGATATTTAATGATTAAACCTTTAATGGATTGATACTGTCTCAGATCATCACAATCCGGAACTAATCATAGGGACTTTTAACCATTTTATATCAAAGTAATAAATTACAAAACTGTAAAAGGCAATTTCATCTACATAGTTAATTTTGTACAATAATACAATATCATTTACAAATATAGTGACGCTATGGACATTACTGTCTAACATAATACATATCCTGTTGAAGGAAATAGTAGCTCCGAGCGACTCGTGATAACCTTATCATGTCCAACAAAAAATTCGGTTTTTTTTTCGAACACACCGTCTAACTGACGTGTCTCGGGAGGAGTCCTCATCTGAAAGAATACCGTACTCTTTCATGTACATATGAAACTTACTGCTTAAGTATTTACCAATACGGTCTTACCGTAGCGGCATAATACTACAGCCGATCTGTTTGTTTTCTTCGTGTCGAAACTTCAAAAGTTTCTGATCTGTGTTCTTCAAAAGAAACACATAACCACAACGTGATGCTACATCCGTTAAGGTCACGAAATATTCATGTTCACATCTAGCCTAGCTAGATATGGGCCCACTTACTTCACCATGAATAGGGCTAACAGATCGGTGGCCCTTTTACTATTACCAAGTAAATAGTATTTTAGGTTTTTAACCTAATAAACTAGATTCGTAGACCTTATTTGAATAGTCAAATCAGTCCTAGTACCCACTCTTCAAAGTGTGGATATACGAGTCTCGTTTAATTGTGTCCCAGACAACAATGCCACAAATAAGTCTCTATTGATCAAATCAATTTGAGCTATTTATTTGTCATTTATATGTTTGAGATTTTATTTATATTCAAAATATAAATTATGTTATTTACATCTAATGTATTTATCTCAGTATCATCTTTATATAATGAAAACACTTTAGTGTTCTAGAATATAAAGGTTTTATCCGCATCGGATTAAACACTGATATAGAGATAATGTCTCTAGTCAAACTAGTTACATTATAACATTTCCTAATTTAAGTACACACCCGAAGGGTAGTTCCTAAACTTAGGTATCTACGGTCGAAACAGCGACTTTCGTCCCGTTTCCAATTCGCAGAGAAATCTCGGCTTGAAGCCAGTATCCAGCCCACAGCGGATTTTGAACGTCAATACATATATGTATTATGTACCACACTAAGTATTTAAAATCCAATTTTAATACTAGTAGTAACATAACTTTGACAAATATTTTTAAAGTTAGAGCCTCTCCCTATCTTTAATTCCTTCGTGTCTTCCATATCCAAATGGTAGTCACTTTGGGATATGTCAATTACCTTTTCAATATTTCACAAACCTTTGGCCAAGCCTTGGTTTTAGAATATCGAAATGATGTGCACCTTGTGCTACATGCCCAATTGAAAACTTTGACTTTTCTCCACTAGAATGGTCAATTAATTGCAATTTTAATACTTTTAAATCTAAAGATAGATTTATGATAAGTATAATAATTAAGCACTAAAGTCATCATCATAAATCTTCCAAGATTTTATGCTCTACTATTTGCTTAATTATGGGCTTAGTCATAATAAGTTATTTTATCAAATAAATTAACCTATTATTAATTCCCAATGAAAATTAAATCATTTAAAACATTTAATCCAAGGATTATATATTTAAATATTCAACCTTTCAATTCTTTCTTGATTTCAATAGTCCAACTATTTAATCAATTTTAATAAGGTACTATTTATTATAATGATTACAATAATCCAATTTTTAATCAACTATAATTTTAATATTGATTACTATAATCTAATTATAAAATCAACTATCATTTTAATTCAATTATATTGATTACTATAATCCAATTACAAATCAACTATATATTGAATGAGTTTGTATATAGTCCAACTATATATATTTTTAAAAACAACATAAAATATTAGTCCAACTAATACTTTTGATTAATATGACGAGTAAAATAATGAGCGCGTGTTTAGCGAGTATTCGAACGAATGTTGCAAATTCAATACTTGCCTCCCACTATTTTTCGTCGAGCCTCTAACCCTCTGTCGAGTACTCGGGAAACCGTGTTTCCTAGTGGGCTAGGATCCCGTTAAATATCACACAATCTTGACTTTGGCCAACAAATTGTATGATAATTAACTAGGTAGATCTCGAAGATCAATTGGATCTAATCCAACTCCTAGATCCAGTAGGTGGACATCCAAGTCCTAAACATATATCTTATATATGTCTATACATCGAATTTATACCCTAACCTTTTTCCTCTGAATCAACTAGGCCTTGGCTTTGGCACAACAAACCTAATGATCCCAGTCAAGCGCGGACCCATTGACATGGAAGCTTCGTAATCAATGTCAATGGACAAGAAGTGGTCTTGACTTTGGCCAACAAACCACAACTTGGACACGACACCGATATGGAACAAAGCCTCGTGATTAAACACATCTTCGAAGGACAAGGGCTTGACTTTGGCCAACAACCCCTGCCAATCTAGGATCTTGAGTAAGAATCACTCAATGGAAGGAAAAACGCATGATATTTGATGAGGGCTTTTTCGCGTGCAAATTGGCTACCAATTTAATTATCTTTGTTAAGGTCTCATCATCATACACCCTTAAACATGCATTCTAAATACATAATAAAGCGAGTATGAAAATAAATAATAATGATATGCGGATGGATACTTAACACATTGATCCTAGATCAAATCTCTCCTTTCTTTCTGACTCAAGCTAGCACTAGTATTACTTCTACCCCGTTACACTACACTTCTAAAGAAACCTCATATACATAGAGGGGAATAGGTGAGAAGAGAATACAAGAGAAAGAGGTGATAAGGCTGGACACGCAGGTCCATTTAATAAATCGAATTTATTACAACAATTTCTAAAATTGCCCACCCGACTAATATCCATCCGATATACATTATTCATTCAACACAACCACGTATTCGCACACATAAGCATGCTATCAATCAATCTAATCAAATTAATTAATCTGATAATTAAGTGATCATCCAATGTTCAAACAACGATTTGATTTTGTTCGAGTCAAACTCGTTTTTGCGAATAAGTACTTAAAGTACGAATTCATGAATTAAATTAAACTACATCATTAAATCTAATTTAACATGTATTTAATACTAATTCATTATTCAATTCCAAATTAAATATTACACTTTTATTCAATAAACCTTTTTCGATTTAAATTCCAAATTTAATCGTAACGCGTCTCAAAGACCGATTAACGTCCAACGTAAATTCAATTAAAGTCCAATGGGCTTTTGATTGATTTCTTAAGGCGTGGACTTTTGGTCAACTCGGGTCAAACCGATAACCAAAGTCCAATCCGGGATTTACCCCATAAGCCCATAAATCAATCTTGGCCCATTAGGCCCAATTGAACATTAAAGGTTCATTAGTCGCAATTGGGCTTTATGGTTAAGGTTTTGGGCCCAATTGGATCCAATCCACTTGGCCTAAACCAAACTTGATAAATCAAGCCCAATAGGCCCAATTACAACTTTAAATTCTAATTTCCAAAATTAGGCCCAATTAATTAAATCCAAAAATCCAATTTTCACAATTTAATTACCAAAAGTGCATTATATGATTAATCAACTAAATCAACATTTCCAAAACACTAAATTAGTCCAATTAATCATACTTAATTCATTATTACATGTCAAACCACATAATGAAAAAATCAAACCCATTTACATGCTTTCATGCTCTCGGCTAAGGAGGGATTTCATGTCCAATTCGGTTTCAATCCAATTAATCCGCAATCGACATTAAATACATATCCCGAATGATTTCCAATACATCCATTATCAAAATCAAAATTTACCAAGACATTAGGGCATTAGTCACATTCGGCCAACTCAAAGATTTTGGGGTTTTTGTCCATTCGAGATCCAATCCAATCCGATTCAATTAACATCAACCTAATCGATTCTAACTCATCAAATGAATAAAAAACAAAAAATCCAAGATCCAAAATCATCAACCATTCGGCCAAGGACTGAATTTTGGGGAAAATAATTCCAAATCATTTTTCATCAAATTAGTCCAACCAAAATGAATTTAAACATGTTATAAGCATACTCAAACAAGCAATTTATTCAAATCATGCTCAAATCACTTTACCCAAATTTTAAACCCTACAAATTTCATGCTTGCAACATTAGCTCATGATGCCATTGTTGGTTTATTCTAAGTCCCAAGATCAAATCAAGACATGAAATAATGCGTGAACACACCAACGGAGTAGCGGAATACTCACATTGATCGGTTATGTCGATTTGATGACAAATGAACCCAAAAAACGCACTGCCATGTAGCCTACTGCATGCAGTCCACTGCCTACAAAAACAGAAATTGAATGAGAAAACGGAGCTCCTAGCTTCGTCGGATGGATCCCGTCTCATGGTCGAACCTCCCTACCACCTTCGCAAGACTTGTAAGTGTGCTAGCACTTGATTTCTCACCATGAAAACCACTCTTAGCTTCCCTATTGCTCACGTTTTTCTGGTTCAAAACCAGTGAGCATTGTGCCCATTTGGGCGTGAGAGAAGAGAGCATTGAGAGAGATGAAATGTTTTGTGTTAATTAAAATGATTTACCAAAAATCAATTATATTTATTCCATAATATTTATTAAATAAATAATAAAATTATGACACAAAACATGCAATGGCTTAGAGTGTCAAACACTCAATTTCCATGCAATAACATTGAGTGCATTGTACACTATCTACACAAAATGCAGCATTAGAATGACATGTGTCATGTGGGCCCCACACGTTTCCAAATGAAGTGGGCCCACGTGCACTCACGCGTTCGGGTTCGATATTTCCGAAATACCGAGCTTACGTCGCGACGTTAATTCAATCGAATTTAAATAAATAATTGCGCCTGCGAAATTATTATTTACGTCGCTAACGAATTAATTCTAAATTAACTCGTTTGCCCGAATTAAAATCTAATTTTAATTCCGCGTCGAAATCTAATTTCATTTAATATATCGAATATATTAATTCATCGATTAATTCCAAATTAATCGTTCTCTCTCTTTAGACGACATTTTATCCCGGATAAAATATCTCCGTTACTAATCCTAGATTAATTTTCTCTCTCTTCTATTATAATCCAAGATTATTCAAGAGTGCAAGTTGTGCGTCATCGGTGGATTATCGGGAAGCGACCCATGAGATCCCCGATAATCTGGCAGTAATACGGTCGTCGGAGTATCCGAATCACGTATGTACCAAGTACTACGTTCTACTACCGATTTACAAGACAAGGTCGACTCCTAGCAAAGCACCAAGTCTACCTAATTCTCCGGACATATTCATTAAAGAATATTAAGATCTGTATCAAGCGTAGTATACTAATGTATTGTGCATATCGGCCCAGTATCGGATATCACGTGCTAGGGCTGGGGCTGGATAAGTGTCTGCCCCGTCCGAAACACATATCAGATGTCTGGTAACTAGTCTCTATAATCGGATATTCATGACCTGGTCATAATATCACGATTGGATGCGCATCTCTTAAGAGCACTAAACCGTATCCTGCGTGACATCATCTCCACTATGACTGGAGTGATACTTCCGTCTTGACTTACATCCAATACACTACGATTCTCAATATACCCGGCGGCATTGGCGTACACAGAACTAGTTACAGTCCTAGACGACCTCAACTAAAGTATATCGATTGTCGTAAGCATTAGCGATGTAAGTCTCAGGTTAAGACTATCCACACCTACCTTGATTCGGCCTCCCATAGACACATATTCATAATACCAATGGGATTCCGAGGGGTCTATCCAGAGCGAAGCTGTTTCCCGTACCGTCGGTGAAACACGACCTCCTATCGCACTTGCATAAGTATCCAACACTTATATAATATATGAGAACTATGCCGTTGTGCCCTCACAACGCACACAAGTGCAATACTAGCCTATTCCGCATTATCGATGTCAGTCTCGATAATACTACGGCTAGGGATATTTAATGATTAATCCTTCGTGGACTGATACTGTCTCATATCATCTCAATCCAGGAACTAATCATAGGGACCTCTCTCTTTATATATCTATGGTGATCTAATCACAAATGATGAGAGTGCAATTTCCTTATTACACATAGTTAATTTGCTACAACAACACAATGATCTGTGCAAATAGTGACGCTATGGGTCATATTATCCAACAAATTATTTATTTAAATTCGATTTAATTAACGTCGCGACGTAAGTTCGGTATTTCGGAAATATCGAACCCGAACGCGTGAGTGCACGTGGGCCCACTTTCATTTGGAAACGTGTGGGGCCCACATGACACATGTCATTATATGCATTATTTTATTGATAATGCATTGCATGGTGATAGTGTACAATACACTCAATTGTTTGGCATGGAGTTTGAGTGTTTGACACTCTAAGCCATTGCATGGTTGTGTCATAAGTTTATTATTAATTTAATAAATATTATGGCATAAATATAAATTGATTTTTGGTAACAAAATTTAATTACCAAACTCTCTTCTCTCTCTCAAATTGCCGAACCACCTGAAACAGTTTTGGGCTCTCCATTTCTTCTTCATTTTTGTTGCAAAAAACTTGAAGAAATTGTGTTGTTTGGAACATATATTCCCACACAAGCTAGCACCTTCAAGGGATCAAAAAGAGGTAATAGGGAAACCATCAAAGAGCTTGGAATACACAAAGCTTGGAGCTTTCCACCTCTTCTCATCTTGGCCGAATCATCCCAACCTTGGAGCTTACATTTTGGTTTGATTTTCTCTTCATCACTAAAGCATTGTAAGTATGATTCCGCCATACTTCATTTTTAATATATATTCATTGTTGTATTTCAAATGCTTAATCTTTCCTTGGGACATATTATGAAACCAACATATACTACGCCTGATTAGATCCTTTATTCCTGTAAGATATTTTCTGGAGAATTGGGTAGGCATGGCGCTTTGCTAGAAGCCAACCTTATCTTGTAAATAGGTATAAACGTAGTACTTGGTACTTACGTGTTTGGATAGTCCCGACGACCGAATTTACTGCCAACATATCCGGGGATCTCATGGGTCGCTTCCCAAATTTCACCGATGACGTATGACTCGCACTCTAAATTAATCTGGGATTAATTATGAGAGAGAGAAAATTAATCTGGGATTAATTGCGGAGATATTTTATCTGGGATAAAATATCATATGAAATAGAGATAACGATTAATTTGGAATTAATCGACAAAATTAATATATTCGATATATTAAACGAGATTGGATTTCGACGCGGAATTAAAATTAGATTTTAATTCGGGCGAACGAATTAATTTAGAATTAATTCGTTAGCGACGTGAATAGTGATTTTGCTAGGCATAATCATTTAATTACGTCGCGACGAAAAATTCGTTAATTTGGAATTAGCGAACCCGAGCCTAGGATTGTTTGCGAGAGCATTCACATTTTGAATTCGAGTGCGGCACGCAAGTTAAATCAAGCTTCAAATCACTAGTCGCATCAAGCGTCAAATCATTTGTCACTTTGAGTGATGTGACAAGCTAGTCACATTGATTGTTTGAATGATGTGAATAGTTGATGTGAGTAGTTGGAAGCATTTATGGATTTGACTTTTGAAAGAAAAAATTTGGTGGTATTGTTTTTTGGAATATCATTTACCATTTTTTTGTAACAAAAATACACATCTCTCTCTCTCTCTTTTCTCTCATCTCTCACACACCCATTGTGGGTATTTCCTCACTGTTTTTTCTGCAAAAACCGTGAGCAAGAGAAGCCAAGAGTGGGATATTTGTGGCAAATTTCTTGAGTGATAGCACACTGCGAGACATGCGAAGGTGACAGGGAAGTCCACCCATGAGCCGAGAATAATTTGACGAAGCTTAGAACTTGAAGATGATGATCAAAACCCGAATTCAATGGGACGGTCACAGCTCACTGCTGAGTATGGAAGAAGGCAGAAAATCAATTTTTGTTGCCTCTCGCGTCGCTCAACTGATCGATGTAAGTATTCCACAACTTCGTTGATTTGTATTCGCACTTATTTCATGCTTGTTTATGATCTTGGGACCTTAGCAAACACCAACAGTTTGCAGTAAATCCGATCATCGGAGTATCCAAATAAGTGCGTACCTGGTACCACGTTCTTACCGATTTACAACACATGGTTGGCTTCTAGCAAAACACTGTGCCTACCAATTCTCCTTAAATATTCTTTTAAGGAATATGTAATCTATGTCAGGCGTAGTATTCGTAGTATTGCATATTGCGATCCAGTATCAAATGTCACATGCTAGGCCTGGGGCTGGAATTGTGTCTGCCCCGTACGAAGCACATATCATATCTCTGGTAACTAGTCTCTATAATCGGATAAACATGACCTAGTCATATTATCCCGATGATTGCAGTACTTAAGAGTACTAGTTTCGTATCATACGTGATCATCATTTTCATATGACTGAAGTGATACTTCCATCTTGATATCACACCCACTACACTACGATTCTCAGTATACCCAAAATAGGCGTACACAGAACCTGTTAAAGCCTCGGACGACCAAAACCAAAGTATATTGATTGTCGCAAGTATTAGCGATGCAAGTCTCAAGTTAAGACCAAATACATCTACCCTGATTCGGACTTCCATAGACACATAGTCATACTACCAATGGAATTCCGATGGGTTTATCCGTAGCGAAGCTGGTTCCGTACCATCAGTAAACACAACCTCCTATTACACTTGCATGAGTATCCAAAACCCAAATATATGAGAACTATGCCGTTATGCTCCAATAACACGCACAAGTGCAATACTAGTCTATTCTGCATTATCGATGTCCAATATCGATAATACTACGACTAGAGATATTTTAATGAATAAACCTTAGTGGATTAATACTGTCTCATATCTTATTAATCAGGAACTAATCATATGGACTTTTATCATTTATATATCCCGGTAATCCAATTACAAATGATAATCATATGGACTTTTGTCACATAGTTAATTCTTAAAACAACACCATGTTCTGTACAAATAGTGATGCTATGGGTCATAATTGTCCAACAATCTCCCACTTGGCCTATAGCCAATCACTCAAGTGTCCTACACTTGAACTATGTACGGGTTGCTCAAACTTCTGCTGAGAAACAACTTTCGTCAGCGGATTTGCAATGCTATCATCTGATCCGATTTATTTGATCATCACATCACCACGATGTATGATCCGATGAATCAGATGAAATAGTTGAAGTATATACTTGGATCGTTGATGAGACCATTAATTCTTTAGCATGTGTTGTAGCCTAGCTCAGCTACTAACAGAACTACACCTAATCTAATTAGGATTATATAGATCCAAAATGCTTCTTTTACTGCCTCAGCTCCAGAAACATTCTATTTTTGTTGTTTATTCGGCAACAGTATCTTGCTAGGAAGATTTTTCCAGCTCACTGTTCCGTTATTCAAACTATGTAGTACCTTATTGCGACTTATAGTCATTTTTGTCGGTTTGGAAACTTGCAATGGTGAACCTAGTCACTTCAAGTTCTCCTTCTTCATGTATAAGAAAGCATCCTTGTTCATCTAAGATAGTTAAGGATGTTTTTAACATCAATCCAGTGAATATCACTTGGATTTGCCTGATTGTGGCTCCATATGCTCAAAGCATATAAGACCAGGTCGTGTGTAATAATTTCAAAGTACGTGTTCTCGGAGCTTGCCAACAACTTTTAAGATCTAACCCAGTAGATCCTTATGTTGGATAATATGACCCATAGCGTCACATATTTGCACAGATCATTGTGTTGTTGTAGCAAATTAACTATGTAATAAGGAAATTGCACTCTCATCATTTGTGATTAGATCACCATAGATATATAAATGAAGAGAGGTCCCTATGATTAGTTCCTGGATTGAGATGATATGAGACAGTATCAGTCCACGAAGGATTAATCATTAAATATCCCTAGCCGTAGTATTATCGAGACTGAACATCGATAATGCGGAATAGGCTAGTATTGCACTTGTGTGCGTTGTGAGGGCACAACGGCATAGTTCTTATATATATAAGTGTTGGATACTTATGCAAGTGCGATAGGAGGTCGTGTTTCACCGATGGTACGGGAAACAGCTTCGCTCTGGATAGACCCCTCGGAATCCCATTGGTATTATGAATATGTGTCTATGGGAGGCCGAAATCAAGGTAGGTGTGTATAGTCTTAACCTGAGACTTACATCGCTAATGCTTACGACAATCGATATACTTTAGTTGAGGTCGTCTAGGACTGTAACTAGTTCTGTGTACGCCAATGCCGGGTATATTGAGAATCGTAGTGTATTGGATGTGATGTCAAGACAAGACGGAAGTATCACTCCAGTCATAGTGGAGATGATGTCACGCAGGATACGGTATTAGTGCTCTTAAGAGATGCGCATCCAATCGTGATATTATGACCAGGTCATGAATATCCGATTATAGAGACTAGTTACCAGACATCCGATATGTGTTTCGGACGGGGCAGACACTTATCCAGCCCCAGCCCTAGCACGTGATTATCCGATACGGGCGGCGACTATGCACAATACATTAGTATACTACGCTTGATACAGATCTTAATATTCTTTAATGGATATGTCCGGAGAATTAGGTAGACTTGGTGCTTTGCTAGGAGTCGACCTTGTCTTGTAAATCGGAGTGCGTAGAACGTAGTACTTGGTACGTACGTGATTCGGGTACTCCGACGACCGTATTTACTGCCAGATTATCCGGGGATCTCATGGGTCGCTTCCCGATAATCCACCGATGACGCACAACTCGCACTCTTGAATAATCTGGGATTATACAGAAGAGAGAGAAAATTAATCTAGGATTAATACGGAGATATTTTATCTAAGATAAAATATCGTCTAGAGAGAGATAACGATTAATTTGGAATTAATCGGTAAATTAATATATTCGATATATTAAACGAAATTAGATTTCGACGCGGAATTAAAATTAGATTTTAATTCGGGCAAACGAGTTAATTTAGAATTAATTCGTTAGCGACGTAAATAATAATTTCGCTAGGCGCAATTATTTTAAATTCGATTAATTAACGTCGCGACGTAAGCTCGGTATTTCGGAAATATCGAACCCGAACGCGTGAGTGCACGTGGGCCCACTTTCATTTGGAAACGTGTGGGGCCCACATGACACATGTCATTCTAATGCTTTGCATGTAGATTGTGTACATTGCACTCAATGTCATTGCATGGAGTTTGAGTGTTTGACACTCTAAGCCATTGCATGTTTTGTGTCATAAATTTATTATTAATTTAATAAATATTATGGCATAAATATAAATTGATTTTTGGTAAATCATTTCAAGACAACACAATTTCATCTCTCACATTTTTCTCTCTTCCTCTCACACAAAATGGGCCATTCTTCACTGGTTTTGAACCAGTTTGGGCGTGAACAAAGGGAAGCCAAGAGTGGTTTCTCATGGTGAGAAATCAAGTGCTAGCACACTTACAAGTCTTGCGAAGGTGGTAGGGAGGTTCAACCATGAGGCGGGACTCATCCGATGGAGTTTGGAGCTTTGTTTTGAGACCCGAAACTGCCAAGACAGTGAGCATGGACTGCTGCAGTGGGCTTACAAAGGCAGTGCGTTTTTGGGCATGATTCATCTTCAAATCGACATAACCGATCAATGTAAGTATTCCGCTATCTTCGTTGGTGTATTCACGCATGTTTTCATGTCTTGATTTGATCTTGGGACCTTAGAAATTACCAACAATGGCATCATGAGCTAATGTTGCAAGCATGAAATTTGTAGGGTTTAAAATTTGGGTAAATGTGATTTGAGCATGATTTGAATAAATTGCTTGTTTGAGTATGCTTATAACATGTTTAAATTCATTTTGGTTGGACTAATTTGATGAAAAATGATTTGGAATTATTTTCCCAAAATTAATTGCCTTGGCCGAATGGTTTGTGATTTTTGGGATCTTGGATTTTTTTTTTGATTCATTTGATGAGTTAGAATCGATTAGGTTGACGTTAATTTGAATCGAATTGGATTGGATTTCGAATTGGACAAAAACCCCAAATTCCTTTACCATGGCCGAATGTGTGTAATGCCCTAATGTCTTGGTGTTTTTGATTTTGTAACATTGGATGTGTATGAAATCATTCGGAAGTTAATACGTTGTCGATTGTGTAATTAATCGGATTGAATTCAAATCGGACAAAATAACCTTCCTTGGCCGAGAGCATTAAAGCATGTTTATGGGTTTGATTTTCAATTTGTGTGTTGGACATATGATAATGAATTAAGCATGATTAATTGGACTAATTTGTTGCTTCGAAATATGATTTAGTCGATTAATCATATAATGCACTTTAGGTAATTAAATTGCGTAATTGGATTAGTGTAATTTAATTATTTACGCTTAAATTGGATTGGGCTTGAATTTTGTAATTGGGCCTTTTGGGCTTGATTTATCAAGTTTGGTTTAGGCCAAGTGGATTGGATCCAATTGGGCCCAAAACCTTAACCATAAAGCCAAATTGCGACTAATGAACCTTTAAAGTTCAATTGGGCCTAATGGGCCAAGATTGATTTATGGGCTTATGGGGTAAATCCCGGATTGGACTTTGGTTATCGGTTTGACCCGAGTTGACCAAAAGTCCACGCCTTAAGAAATCAATCAAAAGCCCATTGGACTTTAATTGAATTGACGTTGGACGTTAATCGGTCTTTGAGACGCGTTACGACTAAATTTGGAATTTAAATCGAAAAGGTTTATTGAATAAAAGTGTAATATTTAATTTGAATTGAATAATGAATTAGTATTAAATACATGTTAAATTAGATTTAATGATGTAGTTTATTTAATTCATGAATTCGTACTTTAAGTACTTATTCGCAAAAACGAGTTTGACTCGAACAAAATCAAATCGTTGTTTGAACATTGGATGATCACTTAATTATCAGATTAATTAATTTGATTAGATTGATTGATAGCATGCTTATGTGTGTGAATACGTGGTTGTGTTGAATGAATAATGTATATCGGATGGATATTAGACGGGTGGGCAATTTTAGAAATTGTTGTAATAAATTCGATTTATTAAATTGGACCTGCGTGTCCAGCCTTATCACCTCTATTCTCTTGTATTCTCTTCTCACCTATTCCCCTCTATGTATATGAGGTTTCTTTAGAAGTGTAGTGTAACGGGTAGAAGTAATACTAGTGCTAGCTTGAGTGAGAAAGGGAGAGATTTGATCTAGGATCAATGTGTAAGTATCCATCCATCGCATCATTATTTTTATTTTCATACTCGCTTTATTATGTATTTAGAATGCATGTTTAAGGGTGTATGATGATGAGACCTTAACAAAGATAATTAAATTGGTAGCCAATTTGCACGCGAAAAACCCTCGTTAAATATCAAGCGTTTTTTCCTTCCATTGAGTGATTCTTACTCAAGATCCGAGATTGGCAGGGGTTGTTGGCCAAAGTCAAGCCCTTGTCCTTCGAAGATTGTTTTAATCACGAGGCTTTGTTCCATATTGGTGTCTTGTCCAAGTTGTGGTTTGTTGGCCAAAGTCAAGACCACTTCTTGTCCAACGACATTGATTACGAAGCTTCCATGTCAATGGGTCCGCGCTTGACTGGGATCACTAGGTTTGTTGTGCCAAAGCCAAGGCCTAGTTGATTCAGAGGAAAAAGGTTAGGGTATATATTGGATATATAGGCATATATAAGATATATGTTTAGGACTTGGATGTCCACCTACTGGATCTAGGAGTTGGATTAGATCCAATTGATCTTAGATCTACCTAGTTAATTATCATACAATTTGTTGGCCAAAGTCAAGATTGTGTGATATTTAACGGGATCCTAGCCCACTAGGAAACACGGTTTCCCGAGTACTCGACAGAGGGTTAGAGGCTCGACGAAAAATAGTGGGAGGCAAGTATTGAATTTGCAACATTCGTTCGAATACTCGCTAAACGCGCTCATCTATATTTTACTCGTCATATTAATCAAAAGTATTAGTTGGACTAATACTTTATGTTGTTTTAAAAAAAACATATATATATAGTTGGACTATATACAAACTCATTCAATATATAGTTGATTTTATAAATTGGATTATAGTAATCAATATAATTGAATTAAAATGATAGTTGATTTTATAATTGGATTATAGTAATCAATATTAAAATTATAGTTGATTAAATAATTGGATTATTGTAATCATTATAATAAATAGTACCTTATTAAAATTGATTAAATAGTTGGACTATTGAAATCAAGAAAGAATTGAAAGGTTGAATATTTAAATATATAATCCTTGGATTAAATGTTTTAAATGATTTAATTTTCAATTGGGAATTAATAATAGGTTAATTTATTTGATAAAATAACTTATTATGACTAAGCCCATAATTAAGCAAATAGTAGAGCATAAAGTCTTTGGAAGATTTATGTGATGATGACTTTAGTGCTTAATTAATATACTTACAATAAATCTATCTTTAGATTTAAAAGTATTAAAATTGCAATTAATAATTCTTGGAGAATTAATTGACTATTCTAGTGGAGAAAAGTCAAAGTTTGCAATTGGGCATGTAGCACAAGGTGCACATCATTTCGATATTCTAAAACCCAAGGCTTGGCCAAAGGTTTGTGAAATATTGAAAAGGTAATTGACATATCCCAAAGTGACTACCATTTGGATATGGAAGACACGAAGGAATTAAAGATAGGGAGAGGCTCTAACTTTAAAAATATTTGTCAAAGTTGTGTTTACTACTAGTATTAAAATTGGATTTTAAATACTTAGTGTGGTACATAATACATATATGTATTGACGTTCAGAATCCGCTGTGAGCTGGATACTGGCTTCAAGCCGAGATTACTCTGCGAATTGGAAACGGGACGAAAGTCGCTGTTTCGACCGTAGATACCTAAATTTAGGAACTACCATTTGGGTATGTACTTAAAATGTTATAATGTAACTAGTTAGACTAGAGACATTATCTCTATATCAGTGTTTAATCCGATGCGGATAAAACCTTTATATTCTAAAACACTAAAGTGTTTCATTATATAAAGTTGATACTGAGATAAATACATTAGATGTAAATAACATAATTTATATTTTGAATATAAATAAAATCTCAAACATATAAATGACAAATAAATAGCTCAAATTGATTTGATCAATAGAGACTTATTTGTGGCATTGTTGTCTAGGACACAATTAAACAAGACTCGTATATCCACACTTTTGAAGAGTGGATACTAGGACTGATTTGACTATTCAAATAAGGTCTACGAATCTAGTTTATTAGGTAAAATACCTAAAATACTATTTACTTGGTAATAGTAAAAGGGCCACCGATCTGTTAGCCCTATTCATGGTGAAGTAAGTGGGCCCATATCTAGCTAGGCTAAATGTGAACATGAATATTTCGTGACCTTAACGGATGTGGCATCACGTTATGGTTATGTGTTTCTTTTGAAGAACACAATACGAAACTTTGAGTTTCGACACGAAGTATACAAACAGATCGGCTGTAGTATTATGCCGCTGCGAGTAAGACCGTATTGGTAAATACTTAAGCAGTAAGTTTCATACGTACATGAAAGAGTACGGTATTCTTTCATATGAGGACTCCTCCCGAGACACGTCAATTGACGGTGTGTCAGAACTAAAAACCAAGTTTTGTTGGACATGATTAGGTTTTTCGCGAGTCGCTCTGAGCTACTGTTTCCTTCAACAGATATGTATTAACAGTGCAAAACTTATTTGGAATAAGGTTCCATGTAAATCTGTTTGACAGATATCATATAGGATATGAACAGGAAAGAAACGAGGTTTCTATTCCTGATAATTTGGGTATGCCAGGCATAAAGTTTGGATGATACCAAACTAAGAACCCAAATTGGATTAGTGCCAATATAGGTTATCCTAAGGGAAACCATAAGTATAGTACTTATAAATCCCACATGAGAACAATGTGATTGTTGCTCACCATGCGGTTTTCCTGAGAGGAATACCGATATGCAGTGGTCAGTGGGAGGATAGTGATACTCAATGAAAATCAGAGTAATACTATTCATAGCACGAAGTCCTTAATGGAACACAAACAATTCATCTATGATGAATCTGTACCATTAATCTTCAAATACACAAGAAATCGGGTAGATCGGATAGAGTCAGAAAACAACCTAGGGTATGGGTTTCTGATCTAACCTCATTAAGATGTCAATCTTATGAAGGTATATCCACCGACTACGTTTTGAGGAAGTGATACAAGGTATCGACTCCCTGTTATGGCAAAGTGCCATGAGTCCGAAATGGATTCCATGTATAACGACTATTATGGATACTAGTTGTTGTACCACAAAGCATTGTGCCTATTGGTACATTATACGTCTTCAAGGAAGACATACATGGATGGCAACATACCAACGTACAAAGCTAGGCTTTTGACGGAAAGGATCGTTATCAACATTGTGTTAATAACGGTTCAACCTTTTACCTGTTGCCATGGTAAATCCATTTTGAAAATGCTTGTTGATAACTGCGTATTTCATTTATGAAATTTGCCAGTTATAGATCAAAATCGCTTTCCTGAAAAGGAAACCTTTTGGAGGATGTTTACAACATCCTGACGATTTTGTATAACCGACAAACCAGGTTTGCGGGTTATTCGATCCATGTTTGGATCAATGCAAGCATAAGGTTCTTGGAACTGACGTTTTGAAATAATCATAATGGTTTATGATTTAACTCAAAACGAAATAATTCTTGTGTATATAAGGAGGTTAGTGGGAGAGGGACTGACAATGAAATTCCCATAAAGCAATTGGTGAAAGCTTGGCTTTCATAGATATTCTTCATAGAAATTCTCCGTAGAATTCTGGGGAGTAACAACCTTTATTCAAGGAATAAAGATCTACTGGGATAGATTTAGAGTTGGTTAAACTCTCTGAGAAATTGTACATTTAAAATGTACTTGTATTGGTGTCTCATACGCTTTGAGCATATGGAGTCACAATCGGTTCAATCCAAGGGATAGTCACTGGATTGAAGATTAAGAACATCTGTTAGTATCTGAGAGAACTAAAGATGTTGTCTTAAACTATGGAGATGGAGAACTTGAAGTGACTGGGATCACTACTGCAAGTTTCCAAACAATTAAAATACTACGGTACTATAAAATTTGAATAACAGGGACAGTGAGCTGGAAATCTTCCTAGCAAGATAACTGTTGCCGAATAAACAACGATTGCGGATTATTGCTGCAGCTGAGGCAGCAATAGAAGTCTTTTGGGTCGAAAGTGAATCTAATTAGATTAGATATAGTTCTGTTAGCAGCTGAGCTAGGCGTCAGCACAAGCTAAGGAATTAAAGGTCTCATCGACGATCCAGATATATACTTCTATATCATCTGATTCGTTCGGATCATACATCGTGGCGATGTGATGATCGTGTAAATCGCGTCAGACGATAATTAACCAAATCCGCTGACGAAAACCTTTCCTCAGCAATTTGAGCGAATTGTACATAGTTCGGGTGTTAGACACTCGAGTGACTGGCTATGTGCCAAGTGGGAGATTGTTGGATAATATGACCCATAGCGTCACTATTTGCACAGATCATTGTGTTGTTGTAGCAAATTAACTATGTAATAAGGAAATTGCACTCTCATCATTTGTGATTAGATCACCATAGATATATAAATGAAGAGAGGTCCCTATGATTAGTTCCTGGATTGAGATGATATGAGACAGTATCAGTCCACGAAGGATTAATCATTAAATATCCCTAGCCGTAGTATTATCGAGACTGGACATCGATAATGCGGAATAGGCTAGTATTGCACTTGTGTGCGTTGTGAGGGCACAACGGCATAGTTCTCATATATATAGTGTTGGATACTTATGCAAGTGCGATAGGAGGTCGTGTTTCACCGATGGTACGGGAAACAGCTTCGCTCTGGATAGACCCCTCGGAATCCCATTGGTATTATGAATATGTGTCTATGGGAGGCCGAAATCAAGGTAGGTGTGTATAGTCTTAACCTGAGACTTACATCGCTAATGCTTACGACAATCGATATACTTTAGTTGAGGTCGTCTAGGACTGTAACTAGTTCTGTGTACGCCAATGCCGGGTATATTGAGAATCGTAGTGTATTGGATGTGATGTCAAGACGGAAGTATCACTCCAGTCATAGTGGAGATGATGTCACGCAGGATACGGTATTAGTGCTCTTAAGAGATGCGCATCCAATCGTGATATTATGACCAGGTCATGAATATCCGATTATAGAGACTAGTTACCAGACATCCGATATGTGTTTCGGACGGGGCAGACACTTATCCAGCCCCAGCCCTAGCACGTGATTATCCGATACTGGGCCGATATGCACAATACATTAGTATACTACGCTTGATACAGATCTTAATATTCTTTAATGGATATGTCCGGAGAATTAGGTAGACTTGGTGCTTTGCTAGGAGTCGACCTTGTCTTGTAAATCGGTAGAACGTAGTACTTGGTACGTACGTGATTCGGGTACTCCGACGACCGTATTTACTGCCAGATTATCCGGGGATCTCATGGGTCGCTTCCCGATAATCCACCGATGACGCACAACTCGCACTCTTGAATAATCTGGGATTATACAGAAGAGAGAGAAAATTAATCTAGGATTAATTACGGAGATATTTTATCTAAGATAAAATATCGTCTAGAGAGAGATAACGATTAATTGGAATTAATCGGTAAATTAATATATTCGATATATTAAACGAAATTAGATTTCGACGCGGAATTAAAATTAGATTTTAATTCGGGCAAACGAGTTAATTTAGAATTAATTGTTAGCGACGTAAATAATAATTTCGCTAGGCGCAATTATTTATTTAAATTCGATTTAATTAACGTCGCGACGTAAGCTCGGTATTTCGGAAATATCGAACCCGAACGCGTGAGTGCACGTGGGCCCACTTTCATTTGGAAACGTGTGGGGCCCACATGACACATGTCATTCTAATGCTTTGCATGTAGATTGTGTACATTGCACTCAATGTCATTGCATGGAGTTTGAGTGTTTGACACTCTATGCCATTGCATGTTTTGTGTCATAAATTTATTATTAATTTAATAAATATTATGGCATAAATATAAATTGATTTTTGGTAAATCATTTCAAGACAACACAATTTCATCTCTCACATTTTTCTCTCTTCCTCTCACGGCAATGGTGGCCATTCTTCACTGGTTTTGAACCAGTTTGGGCGTGAACAAAGGGAAGCCAAGAGTGGTTTCTCATGGTGAGAAATCAAGTGCTAGCACACTTACAAGTCTTGCGAAGGTGGTAGGGAGGTTCAACCATGAGGCGGGACTCATCCGATGGAGTTTGGAGCTTCGTTTTGAGACCCGAAACTGCCAAGACAGTGAGCATGGACTGCTGCAGTGGGCTTACAAAGGCAGTGCGTTTTTGGGCATGATTCATCTTCAAATCGACATAACCGATCAATGTAAGTATTCCGCTATCTTCGTTGGTGTATTCACGCATGTTTTCATGTCTTGATTTGATCTTGGGACCTTAGAAATTACCAACACCTTATTCCTAGAATAAAGGTTGTCTCTCCCAAGTATTCTATGGAGAATTTTCATCAAAGACAACCTTTCATCGATTGTATTATGGAATGTCATTTCCAAGAAATGATATATCATCATTATATAGGACAATCATTATCATTGCACTCACATTAACTCCTTATATACACAAGAATCATTTTCGTTTTGAATTATATCATATACCATTATCATTACATTAAAACGTTGGTTCCAAGAACGCAATGCTTGCTGCAATCATAAATGGATCGAATTAACTTGCAAACCTTGTTTGCATGTTTTGGTGCGACAAAACCGTCAGGATGTTGTTAAACATCCTCCAAAAGGTTTCGTTTAAGGAAGGAAAGAGATTTTGACGTTCAGTTGCCATATTTCATAAATGAAACATGCAGCATTAGCAAGCATTAACCAAATGGATTTTAATCATGGCACAGGTAAAAGGTTTCGTCGTAATCAACACAATGTTGATAACGATACCTTTTCGCTACAAGCCTAGCTTTGTACGTTTGTATGTTGCCATCCATGTTTGTCTTCCTTGAAGACTCATATAGTACCAATAGGCACAATGCCTTTCGGTACAACAACCAGTGTCCAAACTTGGTTTGTATACATGGAATCCATTTCGGATTTCATGACACTTTTCCATGAAAGGAGTCGATACCTTGTATCACTTCCTCATATGTAGTCGGTTCATCTTCCTCAATAAGATTGACATCTACATGAGGTGAGATCAGAAACCCATACCTCCCAGGTTGTTTTTCTAACTCTCTCCAACTCGCGGTTCTTGTGTATTCGAAGATTATTGGTATAGTTTCATCTTTGATGAACTGTTTGTGTTCCATTAAGGATTTAGTGCCTAGAACAGTATTACTCCAATTTTCATCGAGTTTTACTTTCCTCCCACTTACCACTGCATATGGGTATTCCTCTTAGGAAAACCGCATGGAGAGCAACAATTATATTGTTCTCTTATGAGTTGTATATGTACTATACTTTGGTTTCCCTAGGATAACCTACAAATTAGGCACTTATCCGATTTGGGTTTTAGTTTGGTATCATCCAAACATATGCCTAGCATTCCCAAATCTTCAGGAATGAGAAAACCCGATTCTTTCCTGTTCATATCTAATATGAAATCTGTCTAACAGATTTTTCATTGAACCTTATTCAAAATAAGTATTTCACTGTTTAATGCGTATCCCTAGAAGGAAAATGGTAGCTCAGAGCGACTCATAATTAACCTTACCATGTCTAACAAAGTTTGGTTTCTCTGTTCGGACACACCATCAAATTTAGGTGTGCCGTGAAGAGTCCACATTGAAAGAATACTATACGCTTTCAAGTAATTGAGAGAAACTTATTGCTTAAGTATTTTCCTCTATGGTCTAACCGTGACGGTTTAATACTTTAGCCAGTCTATTTATTTACTTCGAGTTGAAACTCTAAGAGTTTCTAACTTGTGTTTCAAAAGAAACACATAACCATAACGCGATGCCACATCCGTAAAGGTTACAATTATTTATATCCACCTCTAGCCTAACTAGACATGGGCCCACTTACATCACTATGAACGAGGGCTAACAGATCGGTGGCACTTGTACTTTTACCAAGTAAAAGGTGTTTTAGGCACTTTGCCTAATGAACTAAATTTGTAGACATCATTTGATTAGAATCAAATCTGTCCTAGTATCCACTCTTCGAAATTGTGGATATACGAGTCTTGTTAATGTGTCCCAGACAATAATGCCACAAATAAGTCTCATCTGATAAATCAGTTTGAGCTATTTGTTTGTTATGTTATACGTTTGAGATTCATTTATATTCAAAATATAAATATTGTTATTCACATCTAATGTGCTTATCTCAATATCATCTTTATAAAATAAAACACTTAGTGTTCTAGAATATAATGGTATACCCGCAACGAGTTATACTAGATATAGAGATAATGTTTCTAGTCAAACTAGGTACATTATAAAAGTTTCCTAATTTAAGTACATACCCAAAGGGTAGTTCCTAAACTTAGGTTCTTACGTTTAAAATATCGACTCTTGTCTCGTTTCCGACTCGCAGGTCGATCTCATCTGAAGCCAGTCTCATACTTATCAGTAAATCTAGCACATCAGTACATATATGTGTACAACACTTAGTATCAAAAATCCAATTTTGAAACCAGTAGTGAACATGTTTATGACAAACATACTTGAAGCCGGATCCTTACCCCGCCTTCATTTCCTTCATGTCTGCCTTGTTCATATGGCAGTCACGCTTCCAGTAACCCCGTTTGCCATAGTTTAGGCAGACTTCTTGGGATATCTCCTTTGTCTTCCCAGAAGACTGTGATGATTTTGCCTTTGCCTCTTTTAGAAGCTCTGGTTATGCCTCCTTCAGCATAGCCATCAACTCTCTAAGAGCTTACTCTTGGTTCATAATGAACCTACCCCAGCTTTCGGGTAGAGACTATAAGATCAAATCTTTGGTAGTCTCGGCCACGTAGGTAATGCCCAGCTAACCTAGTTGATCGATGTCAGCAATTATCTGTGACACCTAGTGCTCGACAGATGTACCCTCTGACATACGCGAGCGAAGAGCTTTTTTTGCAATTTGTACTTCTAAGATCTAAGAATAGATCAATGAAGATCCTTTAATTTCAACATCATGGTATAAGGATCTAATCCTTAGTTTTGACGACAAAATTAAAGTGTCATTGCATCAAGCATAAAGGATTGAGTACTAAATTTATCATCACCGTGAGTCTTCCAAAGCTCATGCTCCACTATTTGCTCAACTCCGGGCTTAGGCTCGAGACGTCACTCTATCAAATAAAGTAACTTCTCGGCTCCGAGGACTATCCTGATGTTCTATTCCCAATTTGAAAATTAAAGCCGTTAAAGACATTTTCCCCAGGATTATGTTCTAAATGCTAATCTTTCAGTCATCTTGATTGCTATAGTCCAACTATCCAATCAACGATTTCGGGTACTATTGAATATAATGATTTCTATAGTGTAACTATATAATCAACTATAATTTGGTTGGTTAAATTCAAATATATTGATTATATAATCCAATTATATAATCAACTATAAATAAGTAGTTTGAATACAGTCCAACTATTTAATTAAAACAACAATTAAATATTAGTCCAACTAATATATTTATGTAATGACGAAAAATGAAATTGGCGCGTATTGGAAGTTATCTAAACGAAATTGCAAATTTAATACTTGCCTCCCACTATTTTTCGGCGAGCCTCTAACCCTCTGTTGAGTACTCGGGAAACCTAGTTTCCTAGTGGGCTAGGATCCCGTTAAATAACACATAACCTTGACTTTGGCCAACAAGCTGTATGTTATTTAACTAGGTAGATCTCTAAGATCAATTGGATCTCGTCCAATTCCTAGATCCAATAGGTGGACATCCAAGTCCGAAGCATATATCTAATATATGCCAATATATCCAATATATTCCCTAACCTTTTTCCTCTGAATTAACTAAGCCTTGGCTTTGGCACAACAAGCTTAATGATTCCAGTTAAGCGGGACCCATTGACCTGGAAAGCTTCGTGATTGATGTCGATGGACAAGAAGTGATCTTGACTTTGGCCAACAAATCACAACTTGGACAAGACATGCGATATGGAACAAAGCCTTCATGATTCAAACACATCCGCGATGGACAAAGGTCTTGACTTTGGCCAACAAACCAGTGCCAATCTTGGATCTTGAGAGAGAATAACTCAATAGAAGGAAAACGATTCACGATTTGTTGAGGGTTTTTCACGTAATTGGCAACCAATTAATTATCTTTGATTAGGTCTCATCATACACCCTTAAGCATGCATTCTAAAAGCATAATAAGGCGCGGTAAATAAATTAATAATGATATGCGGATGGATATATAATACAATTTGTCCTACTAAACAAATCTCTCCATTTCCACTCTCCCGCTAGCACTATTATTACTTCTACCCAATTACATAACACTTCTAAAGAAACCTCATTTACATTGAGGGGAATAGGTGATAAGAGAAATACAAAGATTCAAGAGGTAATAGGCTAGACACGCAGGTCCAATTTAATAAATTCTAGATTTATTACAACAATTTCCAAAATTACCCTCACCCATCTATTATCCATCTGATATACATTATTCATACATCACATCCATGTATTCACACAAAGCATGTTATCAATCAATCTAATCCAATTAATAATTTTTGATTAATGACCATCCAATGTTTAAACAACGATTTGATTTACACGAGTCCAACTCGTTTTAAGAATAAGTACTTAAAATTCTTGAATTATATCAAACTACTATATTAAATCCAATTTAATTTGTTTTCAATACTAATTCATATTTAATTCTAAATAAATAATTACATTTTATTAATGAGCCTTTACGACTTAGATTCTAAATCTAAGCTTAACGGGTCTCAAAGCCCAATTAACATACAATGTCAATTTAATTAAAGTCCAATGGTCTTTCAATTATTTATAAGGCATGGACTTTGGCAACCAAATCCCAATAGGAATCACCCTTTGCCAAAAAATTAATTTACCCAATTAGGACCATTAATATATATAAGGCCCATTTATTATATTTGGACTTTATGGATGGTTTTAGGCTCAATTGGATCCAACCAATTATCCTAAACCAAACTTGGCCCAACCAAGTCCATTAAGCCCAAATACAACATTATTAGCCCAATTCCAAATTAAGCCTAATTAATTAAATTCTAATATTCAAAATTTCACAATTTAATTAATTAAAGTGTAATAGCCATAATTAATTAGTTAAATTAATATTTCCAAAACACCAATTACACTAATTAATCATGCTTTATTATTATCAATTCATGTCCACATAATTGAAACAAAAGCAATTCATTTCCATGCTATAAATGTCACGGCAATGAGGGATTTCTTTATTCATTTTGATTTCAATCCAATTAAATCACAAATCAATTTATCCATCATTCAAACACAACACATCCAATAGTCCAAAAATCAAAATCACCATGACATAAGGTTCATATTGCATTCGGCCAGCTAATGCATTTTGGGAAAATTAATCCAATTAATTTTTCTTCAAATTGATTATACATAAATCTAAGTTATCAATATATAAGCATATTCAAACAAACAATTTGATCAAATCATGCTTAAATCAAAAATCCAAAATCAAGATTAAGAACCCTAAATTCAATTTCATGCTCAATTATGGCTCTGATACCATTGTTGGGTTTTCTAGGTTAAACCAAGATAAAATTAAGCAAATGAAATGTGTGATTACGGAAAGTAAAGTAGCGGAAATACTCACTTTGATCGGCTTGGATGTTGACGGAGAGTTCAAAACTTTTGCCTTGAGAAGTTGCTCCAAGCTTTTCCTTTGATGTATGTTGAGCTTCCAAGCATGTCTTGAATTCCAAACTCAGGGATAGGTTTCCCTAACACCTTTGAATGACTCTATTGATGTGCTAGCACCATTGATTTGAAGCAAAATCAAGAAGCAAATGAGCTAGGCCACGGCATTGGAGAGAAAATGAGGGCCAATATTCGACCAAAGAGAGGAATGAGGGAGAATGTATTATTTTTAATTTCCAAATCAAGTAAGTCAAATACCAATTACCAAAGTTAGTAAAAGGTCTTTCACTCATCAATAAAACAAGCTTGTGTGTTTCACAAGTTTCCAACAGCCCAACCACTTCCATCAACGAAAAGTAGATGAGATGGACTAGGTGAT
>SKCR01004591.1:0-26404 GCA_019454045.1 Zanthoxylum bungeanum | reverse complement strand
TGTGATGTCAAGACGGAAGTATCACTCCAGTCATAGTGGAGATGATGGTCGCGTATGATACAGTACTAATACTCTTAAGTACTACAGTCATCGGGATAATATGAATAGGTCATAGTTATTCGATTATAGAGACTAGTTACCAGAAATCTGATATGTGCTCCGTAAGGGCCAGACACAATTCCAGCCTCAGGCCTAGCACGTGATCATCCGATACTGGATCGACATACGCAATACTACGTATACTACGTCTGATATAGATCGTTTATTCCTGTAAGGATATTTTTGGAGTATTGGGTAGGCATGGCGCTTTACTAGAAGCCAACCTTGTCTTATAAATCGGTAAAACGTAGTACTAGGTACTTACGTGTTCGGATAGTCCGACGACCGAATTTACTGCCAACATATCTGGGGATCTCATGGGTCGCTTCCAAAGTTTCACCGATGACGTATGAGTCACACTCTAAATTAATCTCGGATTAATAAGATGAGAGAGAAAATTAATCTAGGATTAATTACGGAGATATTTTATATGGGATAAAATATAATATAAAGGAGATAATGATTAATTTGGAATTAATCGATTAATTAATGTATTCGATATATTAAACGAAATTGGATTTCGACGCGGAATTGAAATTAGATTTTAATTCGGGCGAACGAATTAATTTAGAATTAATTCGTTAGCGACGTGAATAGTGACTTCGCTAGGCGTAATCATTTAATTACGATGCAACGGGAAATTCGTTAATTTGGAATTAGCGAACCCGAGCCCGGGATTATTTGCGAGCGCATTCGCATTTCGAATTCGAGTGCGGTACGTAAGTCAAATCAAGCGTTAAATCATTAGTCACATCAAGCGTCAAATCACATGTCAATTTGAGTGATGTGACAATTGATTAATTGAATGATGGGAGTGGTTGGCAAACTTTATTGCCTTGACTTTTTGGAAAAGTGGAAATGGTATATATTATTTGTTTTTGGAAAAACAAATAAATATACACATTTTGTAAAACAAAACACTCTCTCCTCTCTTTTATCTCCCTCATTTCACGCCCAACAGTGGGCTGTTTCTTCTGGTTTTGCCGAGAAGAATGGAATCTTGAGTGTGATTTTTATGGCAAAAATCACAAGAGCTAGCACTCCGAGAGACATGCGAAGGTGATAGGGAAGTCCACCCATGAGTCGGGAATCGTTTGACGAAGTTTGGAGCTCAAAACTTGGAGACTCAAAACCGAAAACAGTGGACTGCAAAGTTGATTTTGTTGTCCTCCGCATCGCTCAACCGATCGATGTGAGTATTCCGCAACTTCGTTGATTTTTATTCGCACTTATTTCATGCTTGTTTATGATCTTGGGACCTTAGTAAACACCAACAATGGCATCAAGAGCAAGGTTAAAGCATGAAATTTGATTTAGGGCTTAAAATTGGGTTAATTGATTTTGAGCATGATTTGATTAAATTAGATGTTTGAATATGCTTAAATCATGTTGAATTGAAGATTGATTGGATCAATTTCAAGAAAATTGGTTTGGAACATTTTTCCCCAAATTGGAAGGTTTGGCCGAATCCATATAGTGCCCTAATTGTCTTGGATTTTTTTTTTTTGATTCATTGGATGAGTTGGAAACAATTGGGAATGATGATTTAATGTTAATTTGGATTTGATTGGATTTAATTCGAAATGGACATGAAATCCCCTCTTTGGCCGAGACATGAGAATCATGTAATTGGGTTTGATTTTGATTAAATTGTGTTGGACATGATTTAATGTAATTGAGCATGATTGATTGTATAAATTAATGTTTTAGAAATGTTAATTTGGGTGATTAATTATGTAATACACTTTATATAATTAAATTGGGAATTTGGAATTTTTTGAATTTAATTATGTGGGCCTTAAATTGGATTTGGGCTTGTTGTGTTGTTATTGGACTTATTGGGCTTGGTTGTACTAAGTTGGGTTTAGGAAAAATTGGTTGGATCCAATTGGGCCCAAAACCGCCTCCATAAAGCCCAAATGCGACTAATGGACCTTTAAAGCTTAATTGGGCCTAATGGGCCAAAATTGATTTCTGGGCTTATGGGGTAATTCCCGGATTGGACTTTGGTTATTGGGTTTGACCCGAGTTGACCAAAAGTCCACGCCTTAAGAAATTAATTAAAAGCCCATTGGACTTTAATTAAATTAACGTTGGACGTTAATCGGGCTTTGAGACCCGTAACGATTAAATTTGGAATTTAAGTCGTAAAAGGTTTATTAAATAAAGTGTAGTATTTAATTTGGAATTAAATAGTGAATTAGAATTAAATACAAATTGAATTGGATTTAATTATGTAGTTTAATTTAATTCGAGAATTTGTACTTTGAGTACTTATTCGCAAAACGAGTTTGACTCGAGCAAAATCAACTCTTTGTTTGAACATTGGATGGTCACTAATTATCAGATTAATTAATTTGATTCGATTGATTGATAACATGCTTGTGTGAATACATGGTTGTGATGCATGAATAATGTATATCGGATGGATATTAGTGTTGGTTTCCTCTAAGTTTCCCAAGATCATTTATTAAGCAAGAAAATAACATGTGAATACAATCAAAGGAGGTACGTAATACTCACAATGAAGGGTTGAGTGATGCGGTTGACAATAAAAACTTCATTTTCTGCCTCATCCAAGCTCGGCAGTGGGCTGTTTTCTTGTCCTCAAATTCGGCCATTGATGGTCCTCCATGAAAGCTCCAAGCTTGAGTTGATTCCTTGCTCATGTAGTGAGTTCCCTATCACCTTTGTATATCCTCATTTGATGTGCTAGCACTCTAGAAATTTGCCACAAATTTCACTCTTTTCTTGCCCTCAAATTCGGTCCAACCAGAAAAGAAAAACAAGAAGAAATGGCTTGTTGGCTGAGAGAGAAGAATGAGCAATTTTGGCTCCAAAATCATGAAGTAGGAAGAGAGAAGAAGAAATGTGTATTTGTTAATTTGTTTTCCAAAAAACAAAAAAAACATATACTAAAACCTTTTCAAAAGTCAAGCATTAAATGCTTTCAACTCACATCAATCAATCAATCAATTGTCACATCACTCAAAGTGACATGTGATTTGACGTTTGATGTGACTAATGATTTGACTTGCGTGCCGCACTCGAATTTGAAATACGAATGCGCTCGCAAACAATCTCGGGCTCGGTTCGTTAATTCCAATTAACGAATTTTCCGTTGCGACGTAATTAAATGATTATGCATAGCGAAATCATTATTCGCGTCGCTAACAAATTAATTCTAAATTAACTCGTTTGCTCGAATTAAAATTTGATTTTAATTCCGCGTCGAAATTCAATTTCATTTAATATATCGAATATATTAATTTATCGATTAATTCCAAATTAATCGTTTTCTCTCTTAATTGATATTTTATCCTAGATAAAATATATCCGTAATTAATCCCAGATTAATTTTCTCTCTCATCTAATTAATCCCAGATTAATAAAGTGCGAGTCATACGTCATCGGTGAATCTTCGGGAACGACCAATGAGATCCCCGGATATGTTGGCAGTAAATACGATCGTCGGACTATCCGAACATGTAAGTACCTAGTAATACGTTTATACCGATTTACAAGACAAGGTTGGCTTCTAGCAAAGCGCCATGCCTACCCAATTCTCGAGAAACATGATTACAGGAATAAACGATCTATATCAGGCGTAGTATACATAGTATTGTGTATGTCGATCCAGTATCGGATGATCACGTGCTAGGCCTGGGGCTGGAATTGTGTCTGCCCCGTACGAACACATGTCGGATGTCTGGTGACTAGTCTCTATAATCGGATATACATGACCTTGTCATAATATCCCGATAGCTGCAGTATTTAAGAGAACCAGTCTCGTATCCTACGTGACCATCATCTCCACTATGACTGGAGTGATACTTCCGTCTTGACGTCACACCTAACACACTACGATTCTCAATATACCCAGCATAGGCGTACATAAAACTTGTTAAAGCCCTGGACGACCGCAACCAAAGTATATTGATTGTCGCAAGTATTAGCGGTGCAAGTCTCAGGTTAAGACCAAATACACCTACCCTGATTTCGGACTTCCATAGACACAAAGTCATACTACCAATGGAATTCCCAGGGGGTCTATCCAGAGCGAAGCTGTTTCCCGTACCATCGGTAAAACACAACCTCCTATTACACTTGCATGAGTATCCTATACCCAAATTTATGAGAACTATGTCATTGTGCCCTCACAACGCGCACGAGTGTAATACTAGTCTTTTACGCATTTATCGATTTCCAATCTCGACAATGCTCTGACTAGGGATATTTAATGATTAATCCTTCGTGTACTGATACTGTCTCATATCATTCTCAATCGAGGAACTAATCATAGGGACCTCCTATCATTTATACATATAGGTGATCTAATCACAAATGATAAGAGTGCAATCTTCTTTGTCACAAAGTTAATTTGTACAACAACACCATAATCTATACAAATAGTGACGTTATGGGTCATAATTGTCCAACAATCTCCCACTGGCCTATAGTCATTCACTCGAGTGCTTGTCACCCGAACTATGTACGGTTGGCTCAAACTGCTGAGAAAGGCTTTCGTCAGTGGATTTGCATGATTATCGTCTGATGCAATTTATACGATCATCACATCGCCACGATGTATGATCTGAACGGATCAGATGAATATCAAAGTATGTATCTGGATCGTTGATGAGACCATTAATTCTTTAGCCTGTGCTCAAACCTAGCTCAGCTGCTAACAGAATTATATCTAATCTAATTAGATTTATTATCGACCCAGAAGGCTTCTATTGCCGCCTCAGCTGCAGCAATAACCCGCATTTGTTGTTTATACACTAACAGTATCTTGCTTGGAAGATTTCCAGCTCATTGTTCCGTTATTCAAACTGTATAGTACCGTTTGCGACTTATTTTCGCTTTATCGGTTTAGGAAACTTGCAGTAGTGATCCCAGTCACTTCAAGTTCTCCATCTCCATAGATTAAGACATCATCCTTAGTTCTCTAAGATACTAAGTATGTTCTTAACCTTATCCAGTGACTAGCACTCGGATTGGCCTGTTTGTGAATTCATATGCTCAAAGCGTATGAGACACCAGGTTGCGTACATTTTTCAATGTACGATTTCTCGGAGAGTTTTATCGAAAGCCAAGCTTTCCCGATTATTATTAGGGAATATCATTTCCAAAAATGACATATTATCCTTATTTATAGGACAATATTGTCAGTGCGCTCCCACTAACCCTCTTATAAAACAAGAATCATTTCATTTTGAATTAAATCATAAACTATTATGATTACATCAAAACGACAATTCCAAGAACCTATGCTTGCTTCAATCCAAACATGGATCGATAAACCGTAAACCTTGTTTGCTAGTTTTGTACGAAAAAACCAACAGGATGTTGTAAACATCCTCAAAAGGTTTCCTTTTCAGGAAAGCGATTTTCCCGTTAAGCTGACATATTTCATAAATGAAACATGCAGCATTAGCAAACATTTTCCAAACGATTTACCGTGGCAACAAGTAAAAGGTTGAATCGTAATCAACACAATGTTGATAACGATACATTTCCACTACAAGCCTAGTTTAGTACGTTGGTATGTTGCCTTCCATGTATGTCTTCCTTGAAGACTTATATAGTTTCAGTAGGCACAATGCCTTGTGGTACATCAACTAGTATCCAAACTTGGTTGATTTACATGGAATCTATTTCGGACTCATGGCACTTTGCCATAATAGGGGAGTCGATACCTTGTATCACTTCCTCATACGTAGTCAGTTGGTGTTCCTCATTAAGATTAACATCTTTACGAGGTGAGATCAGAGACCCATACCCTATGTTATTTTCTGACTCTCTCCGACATACGTGGTTCTTGTGTATTCGAAGATTATTGAATAGTTTCATCATTGATGTACTATTTATGTTCCATTAGAAGATCGGTGCCTTGGACAGTATTACTCCGATTTTCATCGAGTTTTACTATCCTCCCACTTACCACTGCATATCGGTATTCCTCTTAGGAAAACGGCATGGCGAGCAATAATCTAATTGTTCTCTTATGAGATGTATAAGTACAATACTTTGGTTTCCCTAGGATAACCTACAATTGGCACTTATCCAATTTGGGTTTTAGTTTGGTATCATCCAAACATATGCCCAGCATACCCAAATATTCAGGAATGAGAAACCCAGTTTCTTTCCTGTTCATATCTAATATGATATCTATCAAACAAATTTTTATGGAACCTTATTCTAAATAAGTTCTGCACTGTTAAAGCTTATCCGTTGAAGGAAATGGTAGCTCAGAGCAACTCATGATTAGCCTTATCATGTCTAACATAATTCGGTTTATCTCAGTTCGGACACACCGTCAAACTGACGTGTTCCAGGAGGAGTTCTCATTGAAAGAATAATTTACTCTTTCAAGCATATTAGAAACTTATTGCTTAAGTATTTTCCATGACGGTCTTACCGTGACGGTCTAATACTTTAGCCGATCTGTTTGTCTATTTCGTGTCGAAAACTGTAAAAGTTTCCGATTTGTGTTTCAAAGAAACACATAACCATAACGCGATGCCACATCCGTAAAGGTCACGAAATATTCATATCTACCCCTAGCCTAGCTAGACATGGGCCCACTTGCTTCACTATGAACTATGGCTAACAGATTGGTGGCATTAACATTTTTACCAAGTAAATGTGTTATAGGCACTTTGCCCAATAAACTAGATTCATAGACTTTATTTGATTGGAATCAAATGTGTCCTAGTACCCACTCTACGAAAGAGTGGATATACGATTCTTGTTTAATTGTGTCCTAGACAACAATGCCACTTGTCAGTTTCTTCTGATCAAATCAGTTTGAGCTAATTGTTTGTCATTTATATGTTTGAGATATTATTTATATTCAAAATATAAATTATGTCATTCACATCTAATGTGTTTATCTCAATATCATCTTTATATAATAAAACACATTAGTGTTCTAGAATATAAAGGTATATCCGCAACGGATAATACACTGCTATAAAGATAATGTTCCTCGTCAAACTAGTTACATTATAACAGTTTCCAAATTTAAGTACACACCCGAGGGTAGTTCCTAAAGTTAGATATCTACGGTTAAAATAGCGACTTTCGTCCCATTTCCAAACCGCAGATAAATCTCTTTTGAAGTCAGTATCCTGTTCAAAACAGATTCTGAACATCAATATATTTATGTACCATACTAAGTATTTAAAATCCAATTTTAATACTAGTAATGAACATAATCTTGACAAACATATTTGAAGTCAGAGCCTTGCTCAGTCTTCAATTCCTTCATGTCTGCTTTGTCCAAACGGCAGTCACGCTTCTGCGATCCTGTTTGCCACAATTTAGCCAGACATTTTGGGATATGTCCTTTATCTTCCGAGGAGATTATAATGATTTTGCCTTTGCCCTTTTCAACACTCCAGAAGCCTTTGGCCAAGTCTTGGCCTTCTAGAATATCAAAGTAAGGTGCGCCTTACGCTACTAGCCTAATTGCAAACTTTTGACTTTGTCTCCTTGAGAATAGTCATTAACTCTCCAAGAGTTATTTATTGCAATTTAGTACTTCTAAGATTCTAAGGATAGATTCTTTGAAGATCCTTCAATTTCATTATCATACTTTAAGGATCTAATCCTTAGTTCTGATTCAAAAATTAAGGAGTCAACTGCGACAAGCTTAATGGATTGAGCACTAAAGTTATCATCACATAAATCTTCCAAAGATTATGCTCTACTATTTGCTTAACTCCGGGCTTAGGCATAATATGTTATTTTATCAAATAAAGTAACTTATTATTTTCCAGCACCATCCTGAAATTATTCCCAATTTGAAAATTAAACCATTTAAATACATTTTCCCTAGGATTATGTTTTAAATGTTAATCTTTCAATTTTATCTTGATTTAATAGTCCAACTATTTAATCAACGATTTTGGTACCATTTAATATAATGATTACAAAGTCCAACTATTTAATCAACTATAATTTAATAGATTGAAATCAATTATATTGATTACTATAATCAAATTATAAAATCAAATATAACTGAATAGATTTGAATATATTCCAACTATTTATTAAAAAACAACATTTAATATTAGTCCAACTAACATTTAATTTATTTGACGAATGATATTTGTTTGAGCGCCGTATGGCAAGTAATTAAACGAATATTGCAAATTCAATTCTTGCCTCCCACTATTTTTCGGCGAACCACTAACCCTCTGTCGAGTACTCGGGAAACCGTGTTTCCTAGTGGGCTAGGATCCCGTTAAATATCATACAATCTTGACTTTGGCCAACAAACTGTATGATAATTAACTAGGTAGATCTCTAAGATTGATTGGATCCAATCCAATTCCTAGATCCTGTAGGGGGACATCCAAGTCCGAAACATATATCTTATATATGCCAATACATCCAATGTATTACCTAACTTTTTTCCTCTGAATCAACTAAGCCTTGGCTTTGGCACAACAAAATTAGTGATCCCAGTTAAGCGCGACACACTGACCAAGGAAAGCTTCGTAATCAATGTCGATGGATAGAAGTGGTCTTGACTTTGGCCAACAAACCAAAACTTGGACAAGACACCAATATGTAACAAAGCCTTCATTATTCAAACACATCCTCGACGGACAAATGCCTTGACTTTGGCCAACAAGCCAATGCCAGTCTCGGATCTTGAGTGAGAATCACTCAATGGAAGGAAAAAACGCTTAATATTGTTTGAGGGTTTTTTGCGTGCAAATTGGCAACCAATTTATTATCTTTGTTAAGGTCTCATCATCATACACCCTTAAACATTCATTCTAAACACCTAATAAAGCGCGTATAAATAAATAATAATGATATGCGGATGTATACTTTACACATTGATCCTAGTCGAATCTCTCACTTTCTCTCTCCCACTAGCACAAATATTTCTTCTACCTGTTACACTACACTTTTAAAGAAACCTCATTTACATTAAGGGATAGGTGGAGAAGATAATACAAAGAATATGGAGGTGATAAGGCTGGACTCGTGGGTCCAATTAATAATCAAATTTATTACAACAATTTCTAAAATTGCCTCACCCATCTAATATCCATCCGATATACATTATTCATGCATCACAATCATGTATTCACATAAGCATGTTATCAATCAATCTATGATGAGTGGTAAATCTATCACTATTTCCACTCATTTAACCTAATATTTGTATAGTTTCTTGAGTCTTGTGAATATTTTGATGTGTTTTGTGTTATTTTGTAGATAAATAAAGTTTCAGGACATTCTGGAGGTGATTTGGGGAAAACAGGAAAAATTGGAAAAAATGGCATTTCGGTAAATTTGGCGCGTGGTGACGCGCAAGCCATTGGCGTCGCGACGCCTAACGTGCACCAGAGCTGCTAACGTGCGCTGGGTCAACGGGTCAGAATTTGAGAAGTTTGACTTTGCTAACAAGCGCCGTGCCACGTGTCACCATCACAGCCGATATGCTAATGTGCACCGTGACACATGTCATCATCCTACGGTGCCGATAATTACTATTTCCACGTGTGCCACGTGTCATCCTACGTGTCGCCACGTCGCCCGGTCAACGAGTCAACTCTTCCACGCGTCTTGCCACATCATCATCCACGTCAGCAGGTCAACCGAGTCAACATGCCACGTCATCATCAGCCAATCACGCCGTGACATGTGTCGCAATCCTACGGTGAAGAAAATTGATCTCAGCCGCCTTGCCAGTTCAGCGCCACGTCAGCATAATAATTGAGCTCTTAGCCGCCTCGCCACGTGTCGCCTTATCCTCTTATCTGAATCGCCACGTGTCAAGCCGAGAACATGCCACGACTCACTGTTCAAGCGTCGTGACGCCAAAGGCTCTGGCGTCGCGACTCCCGAAGCTTATCCGCGCCTATAAATTGGGCTCGAGATTTCAGATTTTGTTGTACCATTCTCTCCATTTCTTTGATGTAAATATGAGTTCTTCTCTCTCTAAGTTTCGTTTTTAATTTTAGTTTTTAGTTTTGTTTTTTAATAATTTTAATTACGTTTTGTAATAATAGTAATTTAATTTCTTACTTTTTACAGTTTTTACTATTCATCATGAGGAGGTAACTTCCCCAGCTAGGGTGAAAGGTAATTCTTTTACTATTGCTATTTAGATTAATCTCCCTTAAAAATAATATATTCACTATTTAAAATTTGACTTAAAAAGGATACCGCTATATTGCTCGGTTGGTAATTCAATTTTATTCTGGTTTAAAACTGACTAATCAAGGATACCGCCAGATTGGTCGGTTGGTCATTTAATTTTGGTTCCGCCTTTATGGCGGTTTACGGAAAATATTACCGCCTTAATGGCTGGTTGGACTTAATTTGACTTAATCAGGATAACGCCAGATTGGTCGGTTGGTAATATTATCACAAGTTTATATATTATTTATGGGAGATATCTAAATTAGTAGTAGTAAAAGTAATTCCTTTTACCTTAGCATTTATTTTATTGTAATTTACCTTCAGTATTTACTTTACCACAATTACTTCAGCATTTTATGTCTTTTATTTTACCAGCCCTAGCTATGTATCGTAACTAAATTAGTATCTAGGGTTGTGATGAATTTCAATATCACCGGTTTATAAGGGGTTAGATTATAGTTTGGGTAATATAAAGATTTATTTATTGAGTCTTAATCTTAATACTTTTTAATTAACTGGCCATTAATTAAATTGACTAGGTAAACTTAAAATGAACTAGACATAGGGTTTTAAGTTTAAGACCTCGGACTCAATAGCTCACGATCTTCCTTGAGGATAGATAACCCTTTAATAGATTTCCTTACAGGATAGAAATATACCTGTCGGGCGGGGTAGCTAATTGGAACTTAATCTTAATGAATCTAGGTAATTTGGTTGACATAGACATATGGTTCAATTGGATTATACTAGGTATTTGTAATTGACCATCGGAAGAGGCTTTTACATAATTAGTGTTCCAAGTTAATAAATCAATATTTACCCAACTATAAGATTACCACTTCATCTTTAAAATGATGTTAAAAGAAATCACAACCCTTATAGTTTTTAATATTGAATTTTCTCAAAATCTACTTTCGAACAATTTTATTTACTTGTCTTTAAATTAGAATCGTCGCCATTTCAATCAATTAAACAACCTGTTAGTACTAGTAATCATTTGACCTCATAAAATTAATAGGTTAGGTATTAAGTCCTCGTGGGATCGATACTTTTATACTACTTGAACGATACGTACGCTTGCGTTATACGTGTGTGTTTGCGCCGGTCAAGTTTTTGGCGCCGTTGCCGGGGACTTATTTATCTTTTATTATTAGTTTTAGGGTTAGATACCTTTACTTGTATCTAAATTTCTTTTTACTTATTGTTTCTGTTTTCTAATGTTTCAGGTTCTCAGAAACTTCATGAGACGAACCAGAAGCTTTGAACTTCGACCGCTTGACCCAGAAATTGAAAGAACCATCAGACAGTTGAGAAGGGAAAGGCGAGAAGACCAAGAAGCTTTAGTCAACATGGAACTTGAACCTTTGGAGGTTGCACCACCAATTCCCATTCGAGACAGAACCATTCCGGTGATTGACAAACTCATTTCTTCCATTGTACTCCCTCCCTTACCAGCAAATGCAGGAGACATCAAAATATGCATTCAAATGATTCAGCAGTCAGTTCAGTTTGGGGGGAATGCAACTGAAGATCCTAATGCCCACATCAGCAACTTCCTGGAAGTTTGCGGCACTTTCAATTACAACCGAGAAGCTGAAGAAGCAATGAGACTGCGTGTTTTCCCATATTCCTTGAAGGACAGAGCTAAAGATTGGCTACATTAATTACCAGCAGGTTCTATCACAACATGGAACACTTTAGCCACCAAATTTCTTGCAAAATACTTTCCACCAGCCAGAACTGGAAAGCTGAGGAATGACATCACATCATTTGTGCAACAAGACTCAGAAACTCTCTACGAAGCTTGGGAAAGGTACAAAGATTTACTCCGGAAATGTCCACACCATGAGATTCCAAAATGGATCAAGTCCAAAGATTCTATAATGGACTTTCTGGAATAATGAGAACCACAATAGATGCTGCTGCTGGAGGAGCTTTAATGGCAAAATGAGAAGATCAAGCCTGGGAACTAATTGAATAAATGGCCAACAACAATTCTTTGTGGCCAACAGAAAGGAGCGTGATCCAAAGAATTGCAGGAATTTATGAAAGTGGAGCTAATACAGCAGTCAACACCAAGCTAGATCAGATATGCAAATTTATGGAGACTCTTACCACTGGATCCACAAGTTCACCATATGGAGGAATACCAGAGTCAAACCAACTTGAAGAAACGGTGAATTTTGTCAACAATTTCAACAGGTAGGGGAACAATCTATATTCCAACACCTACAACCCAAGGTGGAGGAATCATCTTAATTTTTCATGGAGCAACAATTCAGGCCAACGGCGCGGAACTATCCACCACCTGGATTTCAGCAACAGAACAAAGGCCAGGAGCAGGCAAATGAACCAGGAATAGCAGAAGTGATGGCTCAGTTAAAAAAGTATGATGCCATCTTTCAGAGCCAATCAGCTTCCATCAAAGCACTGGAGAATCAAATCGGACAACTGGCCAATGCTCAGAGTTACAGACCACCAGGTAATGTTCCCAGCAACACAGAACCCAATCCATGGAACCGAAGGAATGAGAAATGTCAAGCCAATACTTTGAAAAGCGGTACTGAAATCAACAAAGATGTTGGAATCAAGATGTCCCAAGAAGAAGTTCCAAAAGAAGCTGAACAACAGATGGAGGAAAAAGAAGCAAAGGAAAAAGAAAAGATCACTCCACCTCCACTTTTCCTCAGCATCTTCAGAAAAACAAACTGGACAAGCAGTTTGCTCGATTCCTGGAGGTTTTCAAAAAGCTGCACATCAACATCCCATTTGCAGAAGCCTTGGAAGAAATGCCCAGTTATGTCAAATTCATGAAAGACATTCTTTGACGAAAACGGAGATTGGGAGACTATGAAACAGTAGCATTAACGGAAGAATGCAGCGCCATTATTCAGGAGAAACTTCCCCCGAAGTTGAAAGATCCTGGCAGTTTCACAGTTCCATGCACCATTGGAGAACATTATATCGGTAAGGCTTTATGTGATTTAGGTGCTAGTGTTAACTTGATGCCTTTTTCTATTTACAGGAACTGCAGATTGGAGAAGCAATGCCTACCTCAGTTTCATTGCAACTTGCTGACCGAACACTTGCATTTCCAAGAGGTGTTGTTGAAGATGTGTTGGTGAAAGTAGACAAACTAATTCTCCCAGTAGATTTCATCATCCTTGACATGGAAGAAGACAAAGAAATACCTATCATTCTTGGGAGACCATTCTTGGCTACAGGTAAAACTGTGACTGACCATGAAAGTACAGGACCAAGAAGTGACCTTTAATGTTTTCAAAGCCATGAAATTCCGAGTGATGAAAAGGAAGAAGAATGCTTCAGAGTTGATGTTGTTGAAAGTATCGTTCAAAATACTGAGCCAAATCCACAGATACACTTGAAGCTTGCATCCAACATGACTGATAGTGAGCTAGATGCTGAAATCCTGGAATGTATCAACTACCTTGACAAACCATTCCGATTCAAAGCAACACCACCGGTTCAAAGTTTGGAACTACCAAAGAAAGATCGAATCAAGCCTTCGATTGAAGAACCACCACACTTAGAGCTGAAGTTACTTCCAAGCCATCTCAGGTATGCATTTCTTGGAAAATCTTCTGAATTACCTATTATTATTTCTTATTCACTAACATTGGAGCAGGAAGAAAAGTTGCTGAGAGTGTTACGAGAGCACAAGAAAGCCATTGGCTGGACTATAGCAGACATTCGAGGCATTAGTCCATCATTTTGCATGCACAAGATTCTGATGAACGATGAGTACACAACCCACAGTGGAACATCAACAGAGACTCAATCCAATCATGAAGGAAGTCGTGAAGAAAGAAATCATCAAATGGTTGGATGCTTGCATCATTTACCCCATCTCAGACAGCAGTTGGGTGAGTCCTATGCAGTGTGTACCAAAGAAAGGAGGAATTATTGTGATTACCAATGAAAAGAATGAGCTAATTCCAACAAGAATAGTGACTGGATGGAGAGTATGCATGGACTACAGGAAACTGAACAAAGCCACGAGAAAGGACCATTTTCCGCTACCATTCATTGACCAGATGTTAGATAGACTGGCTTATGAGTTCTATTACTTTCTGGACGGATATTCAGGGTACAATCAGATTGCCATCGCACCAGAAGACCATGAGAAAACTACATTTACATGTCCCTATGGTACTTTTTCTTTCGCAGGATGCCATTTGGATTATGTAATGCCCCTGCCACATTTCAGCGTTGCATGATGGCCATCTTCTCAGACATGCTGGAGCAGAGTATGGAGGTTTTTATGGATGAATTTCTGTGTTTGGAGATTCTTTTGACCATTTTTTGCAAAATTTGGAACATGTGTACAAAGGTGCGAAGATACAAACCTGGTACTCAACTGGGAGAAATGCCACTTTATGGTGCAAGAAGGCATTGTTCTTGGACACCGGATCTCACAAAGGGGATTGAGGTAGACAAAGCAAAGATAGAGACAATTGAAAACTACCTCCACCAACATCAGTAAAAGGTATTCGAAGTTTTCTTGGACATGCAGGTTTTTACAGGAGATTTATCAAAGACTTTTCCAAGATTGCTAAACCTCTATGCAATCTTCTAGAGAAGGATGTGCCTTTCAACTTCACCAAAGAATGCCAAGTGGCTTTGAAATCTTAAAACAGAAGCTGGTCTCTGCTCCCATCATAGTAGCACCAGACTGGACCCTTCCATTTCAAGTGATGTGCGATGCTAGTGATTTTGCTGTAGGTACAGTTTTGGGACAACGCAAAGCAAAGATTTTCCACACCATTTACTACTCCAACAGAACTTTGAATGAAGCTCAACTCAACTACACAACCACCAAAAAGGAGTTGCTCGCAGTTGTGTACGCTTTTGAAAAATTTCGCTCTTATCTGTTGGGTCCCAAAGTGGTGGTCTACACAGATCATTCAGCAATCAAATATCTGATCACAAAGAAAGATGCCACACCCAGATTGATCCGTTGGATACTTCTTTTGCAAGAATTCGACGTGGAGATTCGAGACAGGAAAGGAATAGAGAATCAGGTGGCAGATCATCTATCGAGGCTCGAGAATGGAGAAACATCTGGCAAAGAACTGTCAATCAAAGAAACTTTTCCATGAGGCCCCATATCAGTATCAGTTTTGGGGCGAGGACCAAATCAGTTTGAGGTCGAAGAGCCACTACATCAGTAACAGGTTCGGGAACAAGGCCCATGGAATAAAGCCCACATTCAGTACAGTTCGGGAATAAAGCCCACATTCAACACAGTTCGGGAACAAGGCCCACAGTTAAAATAATTTGGGAACACGGCCAATGAAATAAAGCCCACATTCAGTACAGTTCGGGAATAAAGCCCATATTCAACACAGTTCGAGAACAAGGCCCACAGTTAAAATAATTCGGGAACAAGGCCCATGGAATAAGGCCCACATTCAGTACAGTTCGGGAACAAAGCCTAGGGGAATAAAGCTCACTTTCAAAATAGTTCGGGAATAAGGCCCAGGGGAATAACGCCCTATCTTGAAACAGTTCGGGAACAAGGCCCAGGGAATAAAGCCACATTCAGTACAGTTCGGGAATAAAGCCCACATTCAACACAGTTCGGGAATAAGGCCCACAGTTAACATAATTCGAGAACAAGGCACAGGGAATAAAGCCCACATTCAGTACAGTTCAGGAATAAAAACATTCAACACAATTCGGGAATAAGGCCCACAGTCAACATAATTCGGGAACAAAGCCCAGGAGAATAACGCCCTATCTTGATACAGTTTGGAAAAAGCCTAGAGGAATAAAGACCACTTTCAAAACAGTTCGGGAACAAGGCCCAGAGGAATAAAGCACTATCTTTACACGGTTGGGGAACAAAGCCTAGAGGAATAAAGCCCAATTTCAAAACAGCTCGGGAATAAAGCCCAGGAGAATAAATATCTCTCTCAACGTAGTTCGGGAACAAAGCCCAAAGGTCAAAGCATCTCAGGATAACAAGTAAGTTAAGCAACAACTGGTGAGCCAGATAAGTAAAAGTGCATGCATAACTTTGATAGGATTGTCATTGTCACACATTGCACAAGTCCCATCAAAGTGGGGGCGACAGTAGGCACTGCATTTTTGCATATAAGTCCCGATGATGAGTCTCACACGGAGACACTACCTTTTAAATTGTGGAAGCCGCGGGAAACGGACGTCGGAAGGGAAAAGTCGGAAATCAGTATTTTGCTGGATTTTATTCGCTCGCTTAGTCTTGGGTGGCTTGTTGTACCTCCGTTTTAATTCACCTAGCCCAAAACCAAAACCCCTGCACCCATCCAAAGCCCATCTCACCCAAGCCCAATCCAAGAAATAATCAAAACTTGTCACAAATTAAAACCAAATTAAATTAAATTAAATTAAAACTAATTAAATTAAATTCCTAAATTAAATAAATCACTTCCTAATTTAAATAAATCACTCACCTAATTTAAAGAAATTCCCCACCAAAATTACAATTATCCTTTCCTTTTAAAATAAATAATCAAATCCATCTCTAATTTGCATGATTTGTTTCATTATTTAAAATCCCATGCACAAAGAAAAACCCTAATAGCCTCACACGCCCCTCTCTCTCTCTCTATAAAAACACAAGCAAACCCTAGCTCATGGACTCGACTCTCTCGGCCAAACAAATAATAAAGAAAACCCTAAGCATTACCACTATCCCTCATCAAATAAACCCTAATCACACGCCCTAGCTCTCTCGTCAGTTCTAAGCTTAAAAAAAAAAACTGCACGCCACTCACGTCTCTAACCTTGCCTCACACTCGGCCATCCCACAAAGATATAACTAAAACACACAGCCATACACCTTAGGCATGAACCTTCAACAAGCAGCCCCCACCATGACCTAGCAAATCAACACACAATAACCCCATCTTTGCCATTCAACACCATCTACAACGCACAAACACGTTAACACATAGCAGCCCTCCACGTGAACCCTCAAGCCACAAACACACGCAAAAAAGACACAACTAAGCACATAGCTTTCACTCCTCTCATCAACCTTCAACACTCAATGCCACACTGCTCAAGCCTCATGCCACCTGCCCCTCAAGCCACCTCAAAACCCTCACGCAAATGGACACCTAGCGCACAGGCCAAAAACCCTTAGACAGCCACGCCATCCCACAAAAACAAACGTAAGCCACCAGCCTACATAGCCTTTATCCACACCGAGAATAATCAACACAAAAACAGTCCCCACAAACTGTCGAAACAGCGAGGGAAAATGTTGAACCAGTGAACCGGAGGAGTTGCGGAGCATCCACCCTTCCGACGACCGTGTACCGTACTTCCGAGAGACGATTTAAAAGGTTAGACCTGAGGGCACTTTTCGTATTTATTTTTATTCATCTTTTAATTGTTTTATTTATTTTTACTTTTTACTTTTTTTTACTTTTCAGCAATTTACTTTTCAGTATTTAATTTTCAGAATTTACTTTATGTCTTTTATTTTATTTAAATTTTTACTACCCGTAAATATGTGTCGTAACTAAGCCAGTTATCTGGGGTTGTGGTGAAATCCAATATCACCGGTTATAAGGGGTTAGATTATAGCTTGGGTAATATAAAGATTTATTTATTGAGTCTTAATCTTAATGCTTTTTCATTAACTGGCCATTAATAAAATTTAACTGGGAAACTTAAAATGAACTAGACATAGGGATTTTAAGTTTAAGACCTTAGACTCAATAGTCCACGATCTTCCTTGAGGATAGATAACCCTTTAATAGATTTCCTTACAGGATAGACATATACCTGTCGGGCGGGGGTAGCAATAATTGGAACTTAAACTTAATGAGTCCAGATAATTTGGTTGACATAGACATATGGTTCAATTGGGTTAAACTGGGTATTTGTGTCTGACCATCGACAGAGGCTTACACATAATTTAGTGTTCCAGGTTAATAAATCAATATATTACCCAACTTTAAGATAACCACTTCATTTTTAAAATGATATTGGAAGGAATCACAACCCTAGATAGTTTTTAATATTGAATTTTCTTAAAACCTACTTTCGAACAAATTTTATTTACTTGTTTTTAAATTTAGAATCGTCACAATTTCAAATAAATCAAACAACCTGTTAGATACTAGTAATCTTTTGACCTCATAAAATTAATAGATTAGATATTAAGTCCTCGTGGGATCGATGTTTTTATACTACTTGAACGATACGTCGCTTGCGTTATACGTGTGTGTTTACGCCGGTCAAGTTTTTGGCGCCGCTGCTGGGGACTTATATATGTTTTCCAATTAGTTTAGGGGTTAGATACCTTTACTTGTATCTAATTTCTTTTTACTTATTGTTGTTGTTTTCTTGTGTTTCAGGTTTTCAGAAAGTACATGAGACGAACCAGAAGCTTTGAACTTCGACCGCTTGACCCAGAAATTGAAAGAACCATCAGACAGTTGAGAAGGGAAAGGCGAGAAGGCCAAGAAGCTTTAGTCAACATGGAACCTGAACCTTTGAACGTTGCACCACCGATTCCCATTCGAGACAGAACTATTCCGGTGGTTGACAGACTCATTTCTTATATTGTACTTCCTCCCTTACCAGCAAATGCGGGTGACATCAAAACATGCATCCAGATGATTCAGCAGTCAGTACAGTTTGGGGGAAATGCAACTGAAGATCCTAATGCCCACATCAGCAACTTCCTGGAAGTTTGCGGTACTTTCAATTACAACCGAGCAGCTGAAGAAGCAATGAGACTGCATGTTTTCCCATACTCCTTGAAGGACAGAGCTAAAGCTTGGCTACATTCACTACCAGCAGGTTCTATCACAACTTGGAACACTCTAGCCACCAAATTCCTTGCAAAATACTTTCCACCAGCTAGAACTGCAAAGTTAAGGAATGACATCACATCCTTCATGCAACAAGATTCAGAATCACTTTTGCGAAGCTTGGGAAAGATTCAAAGATTTACTCCGGAAATGTCCTCATCATGAGATCGCAAAGTGGCTACAAGTTCAGACTTTCTACAATGGACTTTCTGGAATAATGAGAACCACAATTGATGCTGCTGCTGGAGGAGCTTTAATGGCGAAAGGAGAAGATCAAGCCTGGGACCTAATTGAAGAAATGGCCATAAACAATTCCTTGTGGCCAACAAAAAGGAGCATGATCCAAAGAATTGCAGGAATTTATGAAGTTGGAGCAAACACAGCAGTGAATACCAGGCTGGATCAGATATGCAAATGTCTAGAAACACTTAGCACGCAAGTTGTGAACATCGCTGGAACCACAAGTTCACCATATGGAGGAGCACCAGAGTCGAACCAACTTGAAGAGACGGTGAATTATGTCAACAATTTCAACAGACAGGGGAACAATCTATATTCCAACACTTACAACACAGGGTGGATGAATCATCCTAATTTTTCATGGAGCAACAATTCAGGCCAACAGCAGAACTATCCACCACCTGAATTCAAGCAACATAACAAAAGCCAGGAGCAGGCAAATGAACCAGGAATAACAGAAGTGTTGACCTACTTGAAAAAGATGGAAGCAAAACACGACTCTCAAGCAGCAAGACATGATGCTTTGTTTCAAAATCAAGTAGCATTGAATCAAAGCCATTCAGCCTCTATGAAAGCACTAGAGAATCAAATTGGACAACTAGCCAATGCTCAGAGTTACAGACCGCTAGGTACCATTCCTAGCAACACAGAGCCAAATCCAAGGAACATGGGGAAGGAGCAATGTCATGCCATCATGTTAAAAAGCGGTACTGAAATCAACAAAGATGTTGGAGCCAACACAGCTGCTGAGGAAGTTCCAAAAGAAACAAAGCAACAGATGGAGGAAAAAGAAGCAAAGGAAAAAGAACAGATCACTCCACCTCCACCTTTTCCTCAACGTCTTCAGAAGAACAAATTGGACAAGCAGTTTTCTCGGTTCCTGAAGATCTTCAAAAAGCTGCATATCAACATTCTATTTGCAGAAGCATTGGAACAAATGCCCACCTATGCCAAATTCATGAAAGATATTCTTTCACGAAAACGGAGATTGGGAGATTACGAGACAATAGCATTAACAGAAGAATGCAGTGCCATCATTCAGAGGAAACTTCCCTCGAAGTTAAAAGATCCTGGCAGTTTCACTGTTCCTTGCGTCATAGGAGAACATAACTTTGGTAAGGCTTTGTGTGATTTAGGTGCGAGTGTTAACTTGATGCCTTTCTCTATTTTCAGGAAATTACAAATTGGAGAAACAATGCCAACTTCAGTCTCACTACAACTTGCTGATAGAACGCTCGTATTTCCAAGAGGCGTAGTTGAGGATGTGCTGGTCAAGGTTGACAAATTCATTTTCCCAGCAGATTTTATTGTCATTGATATGGAAGAAGACGCAGACGTGCCAATCATCCTTGGGAGACCATTCTTGGCTACAGGTCGAACCATTATTGATGTACAAAAAGGAGAACTAACCATGAGGGTACAGGACCAAGAAGTAACATTCAATGTTTTCAAGGCCATGAATTTCCCAGATGATGAAAAGAAGGAGGAATGTTTCAAACTTGATGTGATACACAGTACCATTCAGAACTCTAATGCAATGCAAAGTTCTACTAACAAACTTAAAACATGTCAATTGCATGTGGAGCCTAAAGATAAAGCGTCTTTTGTACTGAAGAAGCCAATTCTTACACTACAAGCAACAGAAGAGAAAAAGTTCCACCAGCTCAACGAATTGGAAGAATTCCACAATCAGCCTTTTGAGGATGCCAAATTGTACAAAGAAAATGGCAAGAAAAGACATGATGAGAAGTTAGTGCGCATATAACTGGAACCAGGGCAGAAGGTACTGTTAAACAAATCAAGAGTGAAATTCTTCCCATGGAAGCCAAAATCACGGTGGTCAGGTCCATTTGTGATCACCAAAGTTTTACCAGATAGAGCCGTTGAGATACATGATCCTGACGCTAACAAAACTTTCAAAGTTAAAAACAAGCGTGTCAAGCACTACTGGGGAAAATCATTTGAGCGACAAAAAGAAAGTGTCACACTTTCAGATCCAGCTTAACATTCGAGAAGTCAAGTCTGGCTGACGACTTTAAACTTAGCGCTAGCAGGGAGGCAACCTATGTAATTTTTGTATATAATGTGATTTGGTGTGATTTATTTTTGTGTGTTTAATTTTTGCAGGTTTAGTCATTTCAAGATGGAAGAAGGTCTCGCAAATCTTCGCAAGCAATTTCCATCTCTCCCTCAAAAATCTCTGATGAAAGTTTACAAAGCTCGCTTGGAACGGATGAGGTTACTGATGATCAAAGGTATTCCTACTGACATTTGTTGGATTATTGAAGCACGAGTCCGATTGGCAGGTGAGTCTTCTGACTCTTTTATTTCAAATCTGCCTGGTTTTGGAAGAAGCACATATGCTAAGAAACGTAGAGCTAAACAAATGGGTGTTTGTTACAAATGTGCACGCTGGAATTGCAATACTCGTTGTCGTTCTTTAGGAATGGTGTCTGATAATCGTGAAGAAAAAATTAAATTCATTAGGGATGGCTTGAGTAAGGAGTCTTTAGATGATATATCTTCGACTCTTGAGACGCATCTCAGTGGATATGTTCACATAGCCATTCGTAAATTACAAACACAATTCCAAAAAGAAAGACAACAATTAAGTCTTGGGAATGTGACTCAAAAAGACCATGTTTGCCAGTTTATAAGAAAATTGGATGGGAAGCTTGTCCCTGAAGCATAGACGTCAATCAAGCCGTTACTTTTATTTTAAATATTATATCTCTTTGTCTTTTCTTAATAATTGTGATTTGTTTTGTTGTTTTCTTTTAATTTTCTCCGACAGGATCCAGACCTTTTTTACTATCACGATATTAATTCGCTACTAATCGTCATCTGGAAGATACTTGTGCTATTTTTACTCACCCTTTTCAGGTACTATAAATTAAGCCCGTCATTGTACTTATGAAGGCATACAGAGTTGAGAAAGAAATACATAAAAAAAATGGAAGCCACTTCAAGAAGACGAGTTGAAAACATCTGTGTGTTCTGCGGTAGTAGTGTTGGTACTAAGCCACAATACGTAGAAGCAGCACAGGAATTGGGTCGAGTATTAGCTGTAAGGAATATGCACTTAATATATGCGGAGGCAATCTCGGACTTATGGGGATCGTTTCAAAGGCTGTACAGGAAGGATCCAGTCATGTTTTGGGAATCATCCCAAAACCTTTGGCAGAGGCAAATCTTATTGGATCATCAAACGGATAGGAACTGATCGTGCCAGGTATGTCTGGACGACTGGTAGAAATGATTAATCGTGCTGATGCTTTTATCGCTTTGCTATGTGGCTTGGGCACATTGGAGGAAATTTTTATAGTTCTATCTTGGGCGAACCTGAACATACACCAGAAACCGCTTGGACTATTTAACGTTGATGGATTTTATGATTTTATTTGTGTGTTTCTTGATGATACCCGGAGAAATGGGTTCGTGTCAAAACCTTTAAAAGAACTCCTATTCACTGCCAGAACTGGTCCGGATCTAATAGACCAACTTTTAGCCTATGAACCACAAGTTGACCCTATCCTTTCAAAGATAAATTGGTCCGAGGACGATCGTGGTAAGAGGCGTAGGATTAATCTGGATCTTACCCTTTAATTTCCTGTAGATTTTCAGCTAACCAGGTACGACCTTCTTAACTCTCCTTTTACTGTTTTTAGACATTGGGGACAATGTCTCATTTAGGTTTGGGGGAGGAAATTAGTTGATCAGTACCTTGTTTTTAGTTTGTGTGTTGTTTTTATTTTTAGTCCAAAATTTTTCGAAAAAAAAAAAAAAATTGAAATTTTCAAAAATTGCAAAAATATTTTGCGTTTTTGTGATTTTATTTTGACTAAAAGGGTGAAATTGGTAAGAGATAGCTGAGTAAGGAGTTTACACTCCTGAGACGTATTCTCAAGCCTATTTTCGAAATAGTTAATTTTTGTTTATTTGCTTTTGAATTATTTAATTTGTGAATTCTCCATAAAACGGACTAAAATGGATCTTCATATGCTCAGTTGATAGGTATTATCAACATATATAATAACATACAGACATGAGCTAAAATTGAAAAGTATGTAATATTCAGTGCTCTAGTTTAATTGGAGGAAGCATCTCAAAAAGCAGTGGAGTAAAAAAAATAAAAAATAAAAATCTGAGATCCGACTTATTATGTCTGTAAGGGTGTTTTAACACCTGGTGCCCTAAAACCAACTGGTTTGGGAGTAACTGGCCCAAAGCTCGTTACTTGGATCAAAGATGCTGCAAAAATATATATATCTGAAGTCTGAGTAATTAAGTCCGTAGGGGTGTCTTAACACCTGGTGCCCTAAAGCCAACTGGTTTGGGAGTCACCGACCCAACACTCGTTACATAGACAAAAGATATTGTATAAATAAAAAAAGAGAAAAAAAAATCAAAGAAAAAAATCGGAAAAATCAGAAAAATTATTCCATTGCTGCAAAAAGATGTGAATTCTGATAAAACTTTAGGACAAAAATATTACTCTCTTATCAACTACACTTGTGACTGTTGTGGGAAAAAATGAGTTGTTTAATATTTTGTTGGCTGTATATATGAAGAATGGTAAAAATAATCGGAGAATTTACTTATTCAGTAATTTAGAAAGAAAGTAAACAACTAGTAACTTGGAGTAGAAGTAACAGTAAAAGAATTACCTTTCACCCTAGCTGGAGAAGTTACCTCCTTGGTAAATAGTAAAAACTGTAAGAAGTAAAAAACAAGTAAATTACTATTATTACAAAACGTAATTAAAATTAATTACAAAACTAAAAAAACTTAAAATTAAAAGAAAGTAGAGAGAGTAACTCTCTCTTTAGATAGAATATAAGAGAGAGAGTGGTACAATAAATTCTGAAATCTCGAGCTCAATTTATAGGCCTCGGTAGGCTTCCAGCATCGCACGCCAGTGTCTTCAGCGTCGCTACGCCAGCTTTTGTCGACGTGGCACGCTCTGGTTCGCGGTTGAAGATTTTGGATAAGCTGATAAGGTGACACGTGGCGAGGTGGTTAGGCTTCAATTATTGTGACACATGGCGCCTTCTGATTGGTCGATGAGATTCTTATCCGCCACGTGTCAGATAAGGATTAGATACTCAATGATTGATGCTGATGTGGCGCTGAAATGGCGGTGATGTGGCGACACGTGGGAAAGAGAATGTCGGCACCGTAGGATTGCGACACGTGGCACTTCCTGATTGGCTGATGATGATATGGCACGAAACGTGGCAATTTTGACTTGTTGACTTCCTGACGTGGCTGATGACATGGAGACACCTAGGATGCCATGGGCACACGTGGCGATGATGACTGTCGGCACCGTAGGATAGGATGCTGACATGTGGCACGGCGCATGTTAGCAGATCGGCTTTGATGGTGAAACTGTTGGATAATATGACCCATAGCGTCACTATTTGCACAGAACATGTGTTGCTGTAGCAAATTAACTATGTAACAAGGAAATTGTGCACTCTCGTCATTTGTGATTAGATCACCATAGATATATAAATGAAGAGAGGTCCCTATGATTAGTTCCTGGATTGAGATGATATGAGACAGTATCAGTCCACGAAGGATTAATCATTAAATATCCCTAGCCGTAGTATTATCGAGACTGGACATCGATAATGCGGAATAGGCTAGTATTGCACTTGTGCGCGTTGTGAGGGCACAACGGCATAGTTTTCATATATATAAGTATTGGATACTTGTGCAAGTGCGATAGGAGGTCGTGTTTCACCGATAGTACGGGAAACAGCTTCGCTCTGGATAGACCCTTCGGAATCCCATTGGTATTATGACTAGGTGTCTATGGGAGGCCGAAATCAAGGTAGGTGTGTATAGTCTTAACTGAGACTTACATCGCTAATACTTACGACAATCGGTAAACTTGGTTTTGGTGGTGGGGGGATCTTAACTGGTTCTGTGTTCACCTCTTCTGGGTTTATCAGAGAGTCATAGTGTATTGGATGTGATGTCGAGACGGAAGTATCACTCCAGTCATAGTGGAGATGATGTCACGCAGGATACGGTATTAGTGCTCTTAAGTGATGCGCATCCAATCGTGATATTATGACCAGGTCATGAATATCCGATTATAGAGACTAGTTACCAGACATCCGATATGTGTTTCGGACGGGGCAGACACTTATCCAGCCCCAGCCCTAACACGTGACTATCCGATACTGGGCCGATACGCAAAATACAATTGTATACTACGCTTGATACAGATCTAGATATTCTTTGATGAATATGTCCGGAGAACTTGGGAAGACGTTGGTGCTTTGCTAGGAGTCGACCTGTCTCGTAAATCGGTAGAACGTAGTACTTGGTACGTACGTGATTCGGATACTCCGACGACCGTATTTACTGCCAGATTATCCGGGGATCTCATGGGTCGCTTCCCGATAATCCACCGATGACGCATAACTCGCACTCTTAAATAATCTGGGATTATATAGAAGAGAGAGAGAATTAATCTAGGATTAATAACAGAGATATTTTATCCGGGATAAAATGTCGTCTAAAGAGAGAGAACGATTAATTTGGAATTAATCGATGAATTAATATATTCGATATATTAAATGAAATTAGATTTCGACGCGGAATTAAATTGGATTTAATTCGGGCAAACGAGTTAATTCGGAATTAATTCGTTAGCGACGTGAATAGTGAATTCGCTAGGCGTAATCATTTAATTACGACGCAACGGAAAATTCGTTAATTCGGAATTAGCGAAACCGAGCCCGGATTGATTGCGGGGCCCGCTCGCATTTAATATCGTGGGGCCCACATGTCAAATCAAGCGTCAAAATTAAATGTGATGTGACACATTACTATTGCTTTATAAAGAATAGTTAAAGTAAAAGGTAATAAGTAGTATTAATGTAGCCTTTTAAAAGTTTGACTTTGGAAAAGTTTTATTAATTGTGTTGTATATAATATATTTGTTTTTAGAAAACAAATTCAAGATATACAACTTTAATAAAATAAAACCATTAATAGACTACACCTTTTTAATAACTCACGTTTGAAACAATTACAAATTCTCT
>SKCR01004590.1:0-26351 GCA_019454045.1 Zanthoxylum bungeanum | reverse complement strand
CAATTGATCTTCGAGATCTACCTAGTTAATTATCATATAATTTTTTGGCCAAAGTCAAGATTGTGTGATATTTAACGGGATCCTAGCCCACTAGGAAACACGGTTTCCCGAGTACTCGACAGAGGGTTAGAGGCTCGACGAAAAATAGTGGGAGGCAAGAATTGAATTTGCAATACTCGTTCAATCACTCGCCATACGCGCTCATTCAAATTATTTCATCGTATTATTAAATGTTAGTTGGACTAATATTTAAATTGTTGTTTTAATAAACAGTTGGACTGTATTATAGTTGATTATATATAATTGGTTATATTAATCAATATATTTGAATTAATTAATTTCAGTTACAGTTGATTCTATAATTGGATTATAGTAATCAATGTAATTGAGGTTAATTAATTTGGATTATATTTGATTATATAGTTTGACTATTATAATCATTATAATAATAGTACCACTAATCGTTGATTAAATAGTTGAACTATTGTAATCAAGATAAAATTGAAAGGTTGGATATTTAAAATATAATCTTGGATTAAAAATATTTTAAATGATTTAATTTTCAAATGGGAATAATTTCAAGATGGTCTTGGAAATTAATAATTATTTTATTTGATAAAATAATGAATTATGCCTAAAGCCCGGAGTTAAGCGAATAAGTGGAATATGAAATTTGGAATATTCATATAATGATAACTTTAGCGCTTAATCCATTAAGCTTGTCGTAGTAGACTCCCTAATTTCTGAATCAGAATTAAGGATTAGGTCTTCTAGTAAGATAATAGGACAAATCCAAAGAAGGAATTGAAGACGAGCAAGGCTCTTACTTCAAATATGATTGTCATAATTATGTTCACAACTAGTATTGAAATTGGATTTTAAATACTTAGTGTGATACATAAATATGTACTGTTGTGCAGAATCTGCTTTAAGCAGGATACTGACTTCAACTGAGATTTATCTGTGAATAGTAAACGGGACGATAGTCGCTGTTTTAATCGTAAGATATCTGAATTTAGGAACTGCCTTCGTGTTAGTACTTAAATTAGAAGCTGTTATAATGTAACTAGTTTGACTAGAAACATTATCTCTATATCGCGTATAACCCGCTGCGGTGTACCTTTATATTCTAGAACACTAAAGTGTTTTATTATATAAAGATGATGTTGGGATAAACACATTAGATGTGAATAACAGAATTTATATTTTGAATATAAATAATATCTCAAATATATATAACATGACAAATAAATAGCTCAAACTGATTTGATCAGTTAAGAAACTAATTGTGGCATTGTTGTCTGGGACACAATCAAACAAGATTCGTATATCCAAACTTTCGAAGAGTTGGTACTTGGACTGTTTTGATTCCATTCAAATAAAGTCTACGAATCTAGTTTATTAAGCAAAGTGCTTAAAACACCTTTACTCGGTAAAAGTGAAAATGCCACCGATCTGTTAGCCCTAGTTCATAGTGAAGCAAGTGGGCCCGTGTCTAGCTAGGCTAGAGGTGGATATGAATATTACGTGACCTATACGGATGTGGCATCGCGTAATGGTTGTGTGTTTCTTTTTGAAGAACACAAATCGAAAACTTTTATAGTTTCGACACGGAATAGACAAACAGATCGGTTATAGTATTACACCATCACGGTAAGACCGTAATGAAAATACTTAAGCAGTATGTTTCTCGAATACTTGAAAGAGTATAGTATTCTTTCAATGAGGACTCCTCCCGGAACACGTCATTTTGACGGTGTGTCCGAACAGATTAACCGAATTTTGTTAGACATAATAAGGTTAATCACGAGTCGCTTTGAGCTACCATTCCTTCAACGGATAAGCTTTAAACAGTGCAAGAACTTATTTTGAATAAGGTTCCATAATAATCTGTTTGACAGATATCGTATTAGATATGAACGGGAAAGAAACCGGGTTTCTCATTCCTGACTATTTGGGTATGCTTGGCATATGTTTGGATGATACCAAACTAAAACCCAAATATGATAAGTGCCAATTGTAGGTCATCCTAGGGATACCATAAGTATTGTACTTAACACCTCACATGAGAACAATTAGATTGTTGCTCACCATGCGGTTTTCCTAAGAGGAATACCGATATGCAGTGGTAAGTGGGAGGATAGTATAACTCGATGAAAATCGGAGTAATATTGTTCAAGGCATTGAATCTTAATGGAACAAATAGTTGATCAAGGATGAAACTATACCATTAATCTTCGAATACACGAGAACAAGGAAGTGATACGAGGTATCGACTCCATATTATGACAAAGTGTTATGAGTCCGAAATGGATTCCATGATATCAACCAGTTTGGATACTAGTTGATGTACCACATGGCATTGTGCCTACTGGTACTATATAAGTCTTCAGGAAGACGTACATGGATGGCAACATACCAACGTATAAAGCTAGGCTTTTAACGGAAAGGTATCGTTATCGACATTGTGTCGATTACAATTCAACCTTTTACCTATTGCCACGGTAGATCCATTTGGATGATGCTTGCTGACGCGAGCATAAGTTCTTGGAATTATCATTTTGATGCAATCATAATGGTGTATGATTTAATTCAAAATGAAAATGATTCTTGTGTAAATAAGAGGGTTAGTGGGAGCGCACTGACAGTGGCTGTCCTATAAAATAATGATAATACGTCATTTCTTGGAAGTGATATTCCCATAAAATAAATGTCGGCGAAAGCTTGGCTTTCGAAATATTCTCCGTAGAACCGTACATTGAAAAATGTACAAGACCTGGTGTATCATACGCTTTGAGCATATGGATTCACAAACAGGCTAATTCGAGTGATAGTCACTGGATTGATGTTAGGAACATCCGTTAGTAACTTAGAGAACTAAGGATGTTGTCTTAGTCTATGGAGAGAGAGAACTTGAAGTGACTGGGATCACTGTAGCAAGTTTCCTATAACCGATAAAGATGACTAAAAGTCGCAAATGGTACTATACAGTTTGAATAACAGTGCAGTGAGCTGGAAATCTTCCAAGCAAGATACTGTTACCGAATAAACAATAAATGCGGGTTAATTGCAGCAGCTGAGGCAGCAATAGAAGTCATTTGGGTCGATACATATCTAATTAGATTAGATATAGTTCTGTTAGCAGCTGAGCTAGGCATCAGCACAGACTAAAGAATTAATGGTCTCATCAACGACCCTACATACTTACATATTCATCTGATTCGTTCGGATCATACATCATGGCGATGTGATGATCAAATAAATCGCATCAAGATGATAATCATGCGAATCCGCTGATGAAAGCTTTTCTCAGCAATTTGAGCGAACCGTACATAATTCGGGTATGGGACACTGAGTGACTCTCGCTACGTGCCAAGTGGGAGATTGTTGGAAAAATGACCCATAGCGTCACTATTTGCACAGAACATTGTGTTGTTGTAGCAAATTAACTATGTGACAAGGAAATTGCACTCTCATCATTTGTGATTAGATCACCATAGATATATAAATGAAGAGAGGTCCCTATGATTTGTTCCTGGACCGAGAATGATATGAGACAGTATCAGTCCACGTAGGATAAATCATTAAATATCCCTAGTCGTAGTATTATCGAGACAGGACATCGATAATGCGGAATAGGCTAGTATTGCACTTGTGCGCGTTGTGAGGGCACAACGGCATAGTTCTCATATATAAAGTATCGGATACTTATGCAAGTGCGATAGGAGGTCGTGTTTCACCGATGGTACGGGAAACAGCTTCGCTCTGGATAGACCCCTCGGAATCCCATTGGTATTATGACTATGTGTCTATGGGAGACCGAAATCAAGGTATGTGTGTATAGTCTTAACCTGAGACTTACATCGCTAATACTTGCGATAATCGGTAGACTTTGGTCTTTGTGGTACAGGGCTTTAACCGGTTCTGAGTACACCACTTCTGGGTTTATCAGAGAGTCGTAGTGTATTGGGTGTGAGTATCACTTCAGTCATAGTGGAGATGATGTCACGCAGGATACGGTACGAGTGCTCTTAAGTGTTGCGCAACCAATCGGGATATTGTGACTAGGTCATGAATATCCGATTATAGAGACTATGTTACCAGACATCCGATATGTGTTTCGGACGGGGCAGACACTTATCCAGCCCCAGCCCTAGCACGTGACTATCTGATACTGGACCGATATGCACAATACTTAGTATACTACGCTTGATACAGATCTATATATTCCTATAAGAATATTTCTGGAGAATTGGGTAGGCATGGCGCTTTGCTAGAAGCCAACCTTGTCTTGTAAATCGGTATAAACGTAGTACGAGGTACTTACGTGTTCGGATAGTCCGACGACCGTATTTACTGCCAACGTATCCGGAGATCTCATGGGTCGCTTCCCGGAGATCTCACCGATGATGTATGACTCGCACTTTAATTAATCTGGGATTAATTAGAAGAGAGAGAAAATTAATCTGGGATTAATTCGATGAGAGAGAAAATTAATCTGGGATTAATTACGGAGATATTTTATCTGGGATAAAATATTAATTAAAGAGAGAGAACGATTAATTTAGAATTAATCGATAAAATAATATATCCGATATATTATACGAAATTGGATTTCGACGCGGAATTAAAATTGGATTTTAATTCGGGCGAACGAATTAATTTAGAATTAATTCGTTAGCGACGTGAATAGTGATTTTGCTAGGCGTAATCATTTAATTACGACGCGACGGAAAATTCGTTAATTTGGAATTAGCGAACCCGAGCCCGAGTGTGATTGCGAGCGCATTCGTATTTTGAATCCGAGCGCGGCACGTAAGTCACATCAAGCGTCAAATCGTTAATCACTAGTCGCATCAATCGTCAAATCACTTGTCACTTTGAGTGATGTGATATGACATGTCACTTTTTAAAGGTGATGTGACTTAAAGTAAAGTGGCTTGATGTGAAAAAGTAGAAGTGATGGGTGAAAAGCAATAATTGTTATTTGCTTTTGACTTTTTTAATTAAAAGTTTTTGTATATCCTTTTAATTTTTGTTTACTTGGTAAATAAAATAAAATAAAAGGAAATGTAATACAAAAGTTTTTATCTTCTCTCTCTTGCAAATAGGCTCACGATTTTTCAAGGTTTTGGAGCCAAAATTGTTCCCTCTCTCTCTCACGGTCTCATGGCCGATTCTTCTTCCTTTTATTTTGGTTTGGACATACAAAATGGAGAAACTAATAATCTTGTTGCAAGATCATTGTGCTAGCACACCATATGGGTTATATTAAGGTGATAAGGAAGTGAATTTGTGAGCTTGGAAAGCTTGAAGCTTGGAGCTTCCATGGAGGTCATCCATGGCCGATTCTTGAACCATCAAGGAGGAACAAAACCGAGCCGTCCACCACCTTTGGGAGACATTGCCGAGCCATCTTGGAGGAAGAAAAGGCTTGTGTTCTTTGAAGCATCCAAACCATTCATTGTGAGTTATGTTTCCGCCTTACTCCTTTGAAGTATTCATGCGTTTTTTATGCTTGATTTGTTGATTTTGGGACCTTATTTAGAACTCAACACCATGGGCCCATGCATTTAACAGATTGCTAACTTCATAAAGGATACATATGCTCTATACACAAAATGATGGATCCTATCTTGATACATACATGATATCATTAGGATCAGTCCACACACAATAAACAGGTAGAGGTCTGATCTAAATAGATCTGTGACGTGACTGCTATCAAAGTATGGATGATACCTCATATATCCAAAGTGGTACCTCAAGTCGGAGGATCACTATACTCACTCAACCCAAGAAAATTCTTATTGATGTTGGTGTACCATCTATTAAGAATCACAGGTGATTCATTCAGTGTTTATCCAATATAAATACTTACTTGTCTATATGAGTCTTCCGAGACTCATTGTTGATTGAGAAACTATTAGAATCCAACATTCCAATATACAATACGTATCAGTCTCAGTGGGTTTACTTACTGACCAAGTAATTGTAAACCTTGACCATAAACAGTTATGATAGTACTCAATGTCAGTTGCGACACTTTTTCAACTGTATCATAACCAATCACTCTATGGTCATTTACGTCTTTACCATATAATAAAAGAATTTATATTACATAAACTATATATTTTATTCATTAATAAAATATATACAGAATATTTATAGGGAAATACACAAGAAATTGGTGCTAAGAGCACCAACCCTAACAGAAGTCACCTTTAGTGGTTTCAGAGCCATGACAAGTCCTCAAGATGATGAAGGATGTCACAGGTTAGATATTATAGAGAAGGGATTTGCAACAGATAATGACCATGTGTTAGGTGCTTCTCTATATACTCAAGCTAACATGCAGGAGGAACCAGTAACCAAACAACCTATGAACATAGTAAAGCCATGTAAAGAAGATCCTCCACAGCAAAAACCACAGTCGTTCCCAAAATACCATAAAAAGAGGAAATCAAAAGTCAATGCTCACTTGAAGATGATCCCTGGAAAGCTAAAAAAGTGTTTGAACCAAGTTTGCCACATGTGTAGTCCAAAATTTCAACCATCAGCAGACCTTGTGGAGGCTGATTTCGGTCGAGGTCCACAATCAAGAAAGTGAGCTGAAGGGCACAAACGAATCCTGCAAAATAAGAGTAGAGCGAAAGAGGAGGTTACTGCCCACCAGTGTGGTGGAAGCCGTAGGCACTCCGACGCTCAAGTTAGCCAATGGGCGAATGAATTCCAGATGTAAAGGTTAAGGTCTATGGTATACCTCAACCTCAGATTTGCTAGCCGTGAGGGCGGTGTACTGGATTTGTGACTTGATGATAGGAATAGTTTCTTTTTCAGATCCCCCTCTCTATTGCTTCGTCTTCTTCTTTTATAGGTTCCCTAACGCGGGGTTCTTTTTCTCCCCATTCGAGTCCTCTTCAATGATGGTTTATTTCAGGTGATTTATGTCTGATAACTGATGGTCGTGTCTCTCTTTTTGTAACTACCGACTTCATGGTCAGATTTATAACCTGATTTCTCTCTTGATTCTTGTAACTGGTGACCGTTGGTTTCCTTCATGTTTGATCAGCTTGAGCCCCACGAGGTCTCTGGTATGTGGCATTCTTGTTGATGGGCTGAATCTCCAATTGGGCTCAAGGTCAGTGGTTGGTCCTGGGGTAAATGTTGATTTAACTCCTGGGCCAAAATTTGGCCCGTACAGTTTGTCCCCTACTCTCTAAGTCTGGGAGTCTTAGACTTGGAGAGTACCTTTGAGTACGTCGGATGAATCTGGATACGGATGACTACTTTGCTGATCTTGGCAATGGTCCTGGAATAATCCGTGTGTCGCCCTATCGTGTGGTCTAGGGGAGAAAGAATTCTGGTCTTCTTTTGCTTTCGACAATAGCCTTGGAGCTGTCCTAGAAGGCTTTCTGGGAGTAAGCCTCGATCGACATGTTGCATTAAGTAAGGGGGAGCATACATCTTCAACTTGCCATCCATGTGAACCTGTGGGGGAATGTCTAGTGTGGACTGATTTAGACAATGGTTTAGGAGATATTTCACTTGGCATGCCGTTCGGACAGTAGAAGTCCAAGTTTCAAAGTCGACATGTCGTATGGATAGGGCATAACTTCTGATTAAATGTAAGTCATCGGGGGAAGTTTTAGGTTGACTGAAGAAATATGGTGGTTCAGGAGTAATCCCTCTCGACATGTCGTATGAGAGGAGCAGATTACCATAACTCACTAACTCGACATGAGACTTCATGGGGATGTCCCCGATCGACTGAACCAGATGGTGGTCCAGAAGTGATCCCTCTCGACATGTCGTATGAGACGTGTGGATTACCATAATTCACTGACTCGACATGAGTCTTCATGGGGATGTCCCCGGTCGACTGAACCGGATAGTGGTCAATGAGTGATCTCATTTGACATGTCGTATGAGACGAGTGGATTGCCATAATTCACTGACTCGACATGAGTATTCATGGGGATTTCCCCGGTCGATTAAATCAGATGGTGGTCCAGGAGTGAACTCACTCGACATGTCGTATGGGACGAGTGGGTTACTATAACTCTTTGACTCGACATGAGTCTTCATGGGGATGTCCCCGGTCGACTGAACCCGATGGTGGTCAATGAGTGATCTCACTCGACATGTCATATGAGACGAATGGATTACCATAATTCACTGACTCGACATGAGTCTTCATGGGGATGTCCCCGGTCGACTGAATCAGATGGTGGTCCAGGAGTGAACTCACTCGACATGTTGTATGGGACGAGTGGGTTACTATAACTCTTTTACTCGACATGAGACTTCATGGGGATGTCTCCGGTCGACTGAACTAGATGGTGGTTCAGGAGTGAACTCACTCGACATGTCGTATGGGATGAGTGGGTTACTATAACTCTTTGACTCGACATGAGACTTCATGGGGATGTCCCCGGTCGACTGAACTGGATGGTGGTTCAGGAGTGATCTTACTCGACATGTCGTAGAGTCGAGTAGATCACCATAATTAACTGACTCGACATGGGTCTATGGGGGATGTCCCCGGTCGACTGAACCAAATGGAGGTTCAGGAGTTGTTTCATACGATATGTCGTATGGACTGTAGGAAGTTCATGTCTTCATTTGACTCAACATGAGTCCATGGGGGATGTCCCCGGTCGACTGAACCAGATGGAGGTTCAGGAGTTGTTTCACATGACATTGTCGTATGGACTGTAGAAAGTTCACCTCTTCATTTGACTCTACATGAGTCCATGGGGGATGTCCCCGGTCGACTGAACCAGATGGAGGTTCAGGAGTTTTTTCACACAATATTGTCGTATGGACTGTAGGAATTTCATGTCTTCAATTGACTCGACATGAGTCCATGGGGGATGTCCCCGGTCGACTGAACCAGATGGAGGTTCAGGAGTTGTTTCACACAACATTGTCGTATGGACTGTAGGAAGTTCATGTCTTCATTTGACTCGACATGAATCCATGGGGGATGTCCCCGGTCGACTAAACCAGATGGAGGTTCAAGAGTTGTTTCACACAACATTGTCGTATGAGACGAGTGTGTTACTATAATTCTTTGACTCGACTTGAGTCTTCATGGGGATGTCCCCGGCCGACTGAACCAGATGGTGGTCCAGGAGTGAACTCACTCGACATGTCGTATGGGACGAGTGGGTTACTATAACTATTTGACTTGACATGAGTTTTCATGGGGATGTCCCCAGTTGACTGATCCAGATGGTGGTTCAGGAGTAACTGCACTAGATATGTTTCCTTATTCGACATATATATTTTGGTTGTTCCTCGTCCTTTCATTAATTGCAAACCCTAGCGTGGTTTACGAGGAGCTTTTGGCGGGAGTTTTGGCGCCAATTTTTATAGTGTGTATAAAAAGAGCTTTGGGCGCCTCATTTGCTTCATTCGTAAAATATTTCATTTGGAGGCCGAGTAAGGAGAGCTCCCAAGTGTCTCAATGTATTCTTCGAAAACTATCTCTTGTTCTTCAATTTCTTTAACATTAATAAAGAAGACTCAATCTGTTCTTTTGCAAAATAGGCTGTTAGATCTTTGGGTTAGTGCGAATTGTTTTAGAAATTGTGTTTGTAGGTTTTGATATTTAGGAGGTAGGTCACTATGGAGTTTAGTTGTTTATATGCTTGTCGTCTGGAAGATGTCGAGTGGAGATTCTTTAGGAAGCATAGGTGCCAAGATTGATAGTTATGTCGAATCGTCAAGTGAGACGGAGGAAGGTAAGAGTATAAAGATTGGTCGTATCGGGAGTTGATCGAGGGTGGTGTAGTTAGCCTTGCTAGGCCTTCTCAAGAGACCCATACTGAGGCCATACCATTAAGGTCTTTACCCGCTGTCGGGGAGCCAAGTGACTTTCCTTGTACGAGTGAACCTACTAACTTATTGTCCAATAATCCTGCTAGTCGAATGACTGGGAAAGTGTTGAGGGAACTCTGCTGCATATATAGGTTCCCTGATTCTATTGAACTTCGAGTGCCTTCTCGAATGAAAGAATTGATTACAAGGTCCCAGGGTGGATGGGTTTCTACGTACGTCCATTTTTTATGGGGTTGAGGTTTCCTATTCCTAGATTGGTCTGGGAAGTTCTGGATCATTTTGAAGTTGCTCATTCCCAATTGATGCCAAATACGTGGAGGATTTTATTGTCGATTGAATGTTTGTCCTTTGAGTTGGGAGTACTCTTCGAGGTAAAGGATGTTTTAGAGACGTATTACCTGAAGGAGCATTTGAAGAAGAAAGGAAGATATACTTTGATACTCCGTCAAAGAAGAGAACATTTAGTTACTAGATTACTGACTAACGATAGGGGAAATTGGCAATCCTTTTATTTCTTTGCAAAGGGTGAGGGTATATTTGGATCGACTGGGGCTGGTCGAATCCCTGAATTTTGGTGTTTGTCGAGTGAGTAAATTTTTTTTTTTTATATATCTCTAATTTGTAATCCTTTGATTCACACTTGGGTATTAGAATGACCATGTGCTTGCTGCTGCAGATCCTTTAAGAAACAAGCTATTCATCAGGACCGCTCGTACAATCTCAAATACAAAAGCCATTCTATCCTTGTCGGCCGAAGAAAGACACTGTAAGACCATCTTAACGGAGAAGAGATTAAGGGCGACTCCGTTGTGGAAAGAAATTTATCATCAAGAAGGTAAAATTCTGACCTTCTGTAATGATATTTTGCCCGTGATAAGTTGTAGATGGTCGTGTTAAAAGTTATACGGAGGGAATAAGTATCGAGAACCTCTATAACCTGAAGAATTTTTATGCGCAGAGGAAATGATGACTGGGCCCTTCACAATAGCCTCACTCGACGAGATGAAGAGTCGGAAGAAGTCGAGGAAATTGAAGAAAAATGAATCAGAAGCTAAAAAAAGAAGCTGCCCCTCAACAAATGGAGGTTGTTCCTAGAGAGGAAGTTGTAGAAAAAGTAAAGTCGACTGAAATGACTTCCACGTGGAAGAAAAAGAAGTCTGTAGCTGAAGGGGAAGAGGATCCTAATAACATAATCTTGAAAGTCCCACGAGAGTCGACTACAATATCGGACCCTTCAAGCATTGATTCATTCGTGGAGGGGCTTCTTCTAGAGGGGGATGAAGTAAGGTTAGCACAAATTGGTCTGGTGGAGGCTATGAAGAAAATCATCGCTTTAAACTACCAAGTGAGCTGTTTTATTTTATTTATTTATTTATTTATTATTTTTTTATATTCTGAATGACAATCTGACTCGACTCTGTCAGGCACTGGAATACAGTCTATTCATGCAGAAGAATGCGGAGTCCAGTTGAAGAATGATCAGAGAGCTGGAGAAGACATTGTCATTGGTGAGGAATGAGTCATCTGATCTGAAGTTCGAGTTGGTTGCTTCCCAGAGGAATGAGAAAGGGCTCGAGAAGGAATTGAAGAAAGTCAAGGCTACTTTGAAGATGGAAAAGGAGACGGCCAAGCTTACCATTGATAGCTATAAAGCGAGTTTCGAAAATGTGAAGAAGGAGAATGAATCATTGCTAGAACAAATGGAGGATATCGCCATTGACTCTATGATGAAAAACAAATATGATTTGATGATGGAGTATCTTGCCGAGAAGCACGTTGACTAGAAGCCGGAGAAGTGGATTAGAGAGTACGAAAGACGAGCTTCCGATTTATCTTCATCGACGGAAGAAGATTACGAAGAAAATGGGCCGGAGGCCGAATCAAAGAAGGGCAATGTCGAGCCAATTGCATTCCTCGTGGATGAGTCGGAGGATGTCGGGAAACCTATGGACGATGGAGGGGATGCCGAGCCAGCGGCAGTTCATTCTGACTCAACAATGGCGGTCGAGAGTCAAGAAGATGTTCATGCAAGTTTTCCAACTACTGTCGAAGAAGATGGAGCTGGTCTTTGAGTTTTAATTGCAGTATAAGCTTGGAATACTTTGTACAAAGTTTAAATCAGCATTCCGATAGGAAGGAGGGAAGCCACATTTTGATCAATTAACGTTTGTGTATAGGTGTAGAATGATGAATGATCCTATATTTTCTATGTAAATGTTGTTTGAAATTTAAAGAGCGATATTTTATTGGAATCAGTCGAATGACTTCTACAAACTTTCTTATTTCAAACTTATAACTACTGTTATGAAAATTTGACAGCCAATAAATAAACAAACGAAAAAAAAAGTGTTTCTGGATGAATCGCTTAAGGTGCATCGAGTTCCAACGGTTGCGCACGGGAGTCCCCTCCGTAGTCTGTAACTTGTAGGCTCCTTTCTCGACAACTTTTGTGATAAGGTAAGGGCCTTCCTAATTCGGACCCAACTTCCCGTCTCCAATCTCCCTGGTGTTCTGGAATACTCTCCGTAGGACCCAATCTCCAGCCTTGAAAGTCAGACTCTTGACATTTTTGTCGAAGTATCTGGCCATCATTTATTAATAGGCTGCCAGTCGAATGGAAGCTCGGTCCCTAGGCTCATCAATCGTGTCGAGATTGAAATTTATCAGCAATTGATTATTTTCTCCGCTAAGCCATTGGTAGCGTGGGGAAGGGATGACTTCTTCGGTTGGAATGACTGCTTCCGTTCCAAATGCCATTGCGAATGGAGTTTGGCCTGTCGAAGATCTTACAGTTGTTCTGTACGACCATAACACTCCTGGAAGTTCATCCGCCCAAGCGCCCTTAGCCTTCTCCAACTTCTTTTTCAAGGTGTTCATGATCGTCTTGTTGGACGATTCGGCCTGACCGTTCGCTTGTGGAAGGTGTAGAAAAGTTCAATTTTATACCCCAGTTCCTGTAAAAATTTTGAAAGTGATGGCTGATGAATTGAGAGTCATTATCAGTCACAATTTCCTTTGGTATGCCGAATCGACAAATGATATTCTTCCATATGAATGTTTGAGCTTCCCTGTCGCGTATTCTGGCAAATGCTTCGGCTTCGATCCACTTCGAGTAATAATCCGTCATCACCAACATGTAGACTCGTTGGCCAGGCGCGGTTGGTAGTTTTCCTACTATGTCCATTCCCCACTTCATAAAAGGCCATGGAGACATAATGGGATTAATTTTCTCTGGTGGGAGACGAGGAACTTGTGCAAACCTCTGGCATTTATCGCACTTTTTCGTGAATTCTGTGGAATCAAATCTCATCATCGGCCAATAATACCCCGTCGAATGCGCTCGAAGAGCTAAGCTCCTACCTCCTGAATGGTTCTCGCACTCCCCTTCATGCAATTCTGACAACATATGTTGCGCTTGGTCGTGTGTTAGGCATTTCAAATAAGGCCCTGTAAAGGATCTTCTCAGCAGCTTTCCGTCGAAGACAACGAACCTCACGGAATGTCTCTGAATTTTCCTAGCCTGTAGTTTCTCTTCTGAAAGCAATCCTTTCTGTAAATAATCGACTATAGGTGTCATCCAAGTGTCTACTGATTCGACAGCTGCTACAGTCATTCCTTCCTCCTAGATCACTTGCCAGCTCAAATGCACTACAGGAATCGTTCGTGGTTTGTCACCTTCCATAGTTGATCCCAAGGTTGCCAATACATCTGCTTGGGAATTTTCGCTTCTAGGAACTTGGGTTATGGAAAATTTCACAAATGTCGATGGAATTTCTTTTACCTTCTCTAAGTATGAAGCCATTACTTGACCCCTGGCATGATAGGATCCCTCGATCTGGGTGACTATCAACTGAGAATCGGATTTCACTTCTATCTCCTTAGCTCCCAGTTCTTTAGCTAACAATAACCCTACGATTAATGCCTCGTACTCTGCTTCGTTCTTTGTAACCCTAAAACCACATTTGATTGCATATTGCAATGTGTCACATGTTGGGGTAGTGATCAAGATTCCAAGACCGCATCCCTTCTTGTTACTGGACCCGTCGACCGCTAGCTTCCAAGGTATTATCGGCTGAATGGAATTGACCTCTGTTTCATTCGTTTCTATGAGGTCGGGAGTGAAGTCGGCAACAAAATCCTCCAATGCTTGAGATTTGATGGCGGTCCTAGGCTGGTTTGTTATGTCGTGTTCCTCGAGTTCAATTGCCTACTTCATTAGTCTCCCCGACAGTTCTGGTTTATGGAGTATGCTTCTTAACAGATATGTTATGTATACCGTAATCTGGTGTCCTTTAAAGTAAGGTCTAAGTTTTCTCGCCGCTGTCACTAGGGCGAAAACCAACTTCTCCATTAACGGGTAACGCGATTCCGATCCCAATAATGTTTTGCTTACATAGTAGACTGGCGATTGAATCTCTGACTCCTTTCTCACTAAAACTCCACTGACTGCATATTCTGAGACTCCCAAATAAAGGTAGAGCCTCTCATTGTCGCGTGGCTTGGACAACAAGGGGGGTGTTGTGAGGTACTGCTTGAGCCTTCTAAGTGCTTTCTCACATGCAGGAGTCCACGCAAAGCAGTTTTTCCCCTTTTTTAAAGCTGAAAAGAACAAGAAGCTCTTATCTGTGGATTTGGAGATGAACCTGTTTAGCGCGGCTACCCTCCCAGTTAGTCTCATGACGTCGTTTGCGCTAGAAGGAGATGGAATGTCGAGGATTGATCTAATCTTGTCTGGATTTGCTTCTATTCCTCTTCGAGTGACTACGTACCCTAAGAATTTCCCTGAGGCGACACCAAATACACATTTAATAGTATTCAATTTCATTATGTACCTGTCCATGATGTCGAAGGCTTCTTCCAGATGAATGAGGTGTTGCTCCGATTTGACAGACTTCACCAACATGTCGTCGATGTAAACCTCCATAGTATTCCCAATTTGATTTTCGAACATCTTGTTAACCAGCCGCTGGTAGGTTGCCCCTGTATTTTTTAGGCCGAACGGCATGACTTATAACAGAAAATCCCTCGATTGGTAACAAAATCTGTCTTCTCTTGATCGTCAGGATACATGAGAATCTGGTTGTAGCCTGAATACGCATCTATGAAGCTCAATAACTCGTGCCCTGCAGTCGCATCTACCATTGAATCGATGTGCGGCAGTGGGAATGAGTCTTTTGGACAGTCTTTGTTCAAATCCGTAAAGTCGATGCAAACTCTCCACTTCCCATTCTTTTTCTCACAACTACAACACTCGCAAGCCACTCTGGAAACTGCACTTCTTTAACTGCTCCGTTCTGCAATAATTTCTAAATTTCCTCATCAATGATCCGGTTTCTTTCAGGGGCGAACTTTCTTCTTTTCTGCCTAACCAGGCTGTGGTTTGGGTCCACATGCAGTTCGTGAGTTATGAGCTCCGGATCGATTCCAGTCATATCTTTGTGAGTCCAGGCAAAACTGTCGTGTCACTTCTTCAAGAATTCAACTATGTCGGCTCTCAGCTTCTGATCTAAGTCAACTCCTATCAACGCCTTGTTATCTGTAAACTGAGGGTGAATCTGGACCTCGTCGAGCTTCTCTATATTAGGTAGAGTCGGCTCCGGAGTAGGAGGTCCGGTCTGTAATTGCTATGCTGACACATCCTTAGCTTTCAAAGTCGTCTGGTAGCAGTTTCTTGACGTCAATCTATCACCTTTAATTTCTTGAACTCCCCACTTGCTTGGGAATTTTATTACTTGATGATAAGTAGACGATACCTCCCTCATGTCGTGAATCCAAGGCCTGCCCATGATCAAGTTATAGGCTGAAGGGCTGTCTAAGACTAGGAACGTGGTCATTTTATTAACTCCAGACACGTAGACTGGCAGTGTTACTTCCTCCATTGTGAATTTATGTTCTCCGCTAAACCCGATCAACACCTTCATCCATCGATTTATCTTATCCAACTCCACTCCCATGTCCGCAAGGGCGCTAGCAAAATAATATTAGCTGAGGAGCCCGTGTCGACCAGCACTCATTTGATCATAAAGTTTGCTACCTGTAAAGAGGTGACCAATGCGTCATGGTGTGGATTTAGGTTGTGTGAATCCCCATCGTCCGGAAACTCCATTATCAAATCCGTGAAGGCTTTCTCTACAAACATTGAGGTATGCGTAGTCTTGTATGTCAAGGTCCTCGAATGTCGTTTAGCTGCCGAATATGTTGCTCCACTGATTTCTGATCCTCCTGAAATGACATTAACAGTGTTATTAATTGGGGGTGGTTGGGTTAGAATTTCTCCTTGAGTGTCTCTCTCATCCCTTCTCGCCAAGGTTGCCTTCCCTTTATCAGTGAGCAAATCCCTCAGGAACCCTTTGTTCAGTAACTCTAGAACCTCCAACCTTAAGGCTACACACTCCGCTGTCGTGTGACCATAGTCCATGTGGAATTCACACCACTTCCTAGTGTCTTTCTTGGTCGAGTTGTCTCAGGAGCATGGAGGCCACTTTACTTCATTCCCCATTTTCTTAAGCAGATAGACCAGTTCCCCGGGGGAAATGGTAAAGTTGTAGTCTGGGAGCCTGGGTTTGCTTGCTGGTAGCTCCTCCCTACCTTTGTACAGCCTTGGTCGTCTGTCAATACTTTTGTAGAAAGGTCTTCGCTCTACTCTTGGCTGGTTCTTCCCTTCCTTGTGTGAGTGGGAATTCTTATCATGTCGCCTGGAAGTGGGCCTTTGGTCCTCTCTCGCATCCGAAACATCCATTCCTTTATTTCTTTTTTCTTCCTCCCACCTTATTTCTACTTGGGCCCGCGTCATGACTTGGTCCATTATGTTACATCGGAACTTCGTCAATTTTTTGTAGAGCCCACTGTCATAAAGTAGTCCATTCCGGAATACTTCAACCGCAGTTGGCTGGTGGAGATCCGGGATGGCAATTCTCTCCCAGTTGAATCGGGCCACGTAGCTCCGTAACGCCTCCCCCATTATCCGCTGTATTAAGTTAAGGTCGTCTGAAGTATTTTCTATCTTGCATGAACTTGCGAAATGCTGCACGAACTTATCAGCCAATTCCTGGTAGGACCCGATTGACCTGTAAGGTAAGTTAATGAACCAAGACAGGTCCGGCCCAACCAATGTCTCCCCGAAGCATCTACACATTCCAGCTTCCCATTGACTTGGGGACAAGCCGGTTGACATCATCTTGTACTTGTAATATATCACGTGGTCGTCTTGATCGGTGGACCCATCATATTGCTTCATTTCGGGAGGGCTGAATTTCCGGGGTAGTTCAACAACTATGATTGATTCCACAAACGGTGTGTCAATTATTGCTCCGGCTCTACTCTTCCTGATTGGCAGCCTTACACCTGGTAGTATCGACATAATTGCCTCCTTGAATTCAATCATTTCCCTCCTGATAGAGCTTGCAATTTGTTGGGTTGGATCGATGAGAAGGTTCGGGTCGTGTGGGACCTATTGGTGATTGATGTTCGGTCTTTCCGATATGGGCAGAATTATCGGGTTGTTTTGTTCGTCCGGATCACTGGTTTGACCTTGAGTGTGGTGATAAGGATAGGTTGATAACTACTCCAACCTTTTCTGTAGGCTATCGTTGGAATTCTGTATCGTTTGATTTTCTTCTTTAAGGGCTTGCAAACGTTCTTGGAGCATGGCAAGCTGTGCCATCATGGGATCCGGGGTTTGCTCATTGCTGGAGGCCATTTCTGCTCGTTTGGTTGATGTGTTTTACTTTTGCTAAATTCATTTGGTAGTCCCCACGGTGGGCACCAAATTATGGCGGCTGATTTTGGTCGATGTCCACAATCAAGAAAGTGAGCTGAGGGGCATAAACGAATCCTGCAAAACAAGAGTAGAGCGAAAGAGGAGGTTACTGCCCATGGGTGTGGTGGAAGCCGTAGGCACTCCGACGCTCAAGTTAGCCAAGGACGAATGAATTCTAGATGTAAAGGTTAAAGTCTATGGTATACCTCAACCTCAGATTTGCTAGCCGTGAGGGCGGTGTACTGGATTTGTGACTTGATGATAGAAATAGTTTCTTTTTCAGATCCCCCTCTCTATTGCTTCGTCTTCTTCTTTCATAGGTTCCCTGACGCGAGGTCCTTTTTCTGCTCGTTCGAGTCCTCTTCAATGATGGTTTATTTCAGGTGATTTATGCCTGATAACTGATGGTCGTGTCTCTATTTTTGTAATTGTCGACTTCATAGTCAGATTTATGACCTGATTTCTCTATTGATTCTTGTAACTGGTGACCGTTGATTTCCTTCATGTTTGATCGGCTTGAGCCCCACGAGGTCTCTAGTATGTGGCATTCTTGTTGATGGGCTGAATCTGCTAGTGGGCTCAAGGTCAGTGGTTGGTCTCGGGGTAAATGTCGATTTAACCCCTGGGCCCAAATTTAGCCCGTACAGACCTTAGGGGACCATCCATGGATAAACTGGTACAGCCAGCCAAACTATCTTTTTCATGTCATAACAATCGGTGGATATCAAATAATAAGGCACATGAGACTACCTAATCTGCTACATTGAAGCCACCATTACCACTTGGGTGGTAACGTTTGGCTAAAGACGTTAAACTTAACGCTAGCGGGGAGGCCCTTACATTTGTTTATTTTTACTTTAGTTTTATTTTATTTTGTGGTATTTGATAGTTTATTAGTTTACATGGGTATTTATGGAGATATTAGTGCAAACCACACAGCCCATACAATCAAATTCTGACCAGCATGAGCCTGATCAACTCCATGTACGGTAGTTTTGTTCCTTACTCATGTTTATTTATGTTTATCTTACTTTGAAGAAAATAAAAGTTTTAAATTTAAGGGTGTGTCCATGTTGTGATACTTCCTACTTTTTAAAATATATATATATATATATATATATATATATAATATATATATAGTAAAACATAAGTCTAGTGATGAGTTTTGTTTACTTTAGAATGAAATCTTAGAAATGATAAGTTCCCAATTGATTTTTATTCGATGCCTTGAGTAGGTGATCTAGGTTAGACTCGTAAGCACTTAATAATAGGTTTCTAGCAGTAAGAACCTAAGTAGTTGGCAAAGTGACTAGTTGAAGAAATTATTTCTGATGAATGACCATTTTCTTAGATATTTATCTCGCTTTGGTAGTGTTGATGAGAAATACTACCTTAAAGGTTGTGTGTGTTGAAAAAAATGATGAAATGAAAAAGGAAAAAAAAATCGTACCATACTGAGCAAAGAAAGACAATTACATAGTACTTTTGAGATGTCTAGGTTGGTTTGACCAATCGAATCTTATTTTGAGACAAAATCATTGATTTGGATTACTTAGGAGTCGAGCTGTGACAAAACCTTCACACACACATAGTGAGTCTGGCTTAAATGATTTATTTAAGAACTTGGATTTAACTTGTGTTGAGTACTTTGAAAGTTCTCTTGTTTCATTGATAAGTATTTGTTGAGGACAATACTATGTGTAACTATCAGGACTACTTTATTTTATTTTATTTTATTATTTTTGTATGATTGCATGTGGATGAATGACGTTTGTGGGTTTCATCACTGCAAGTTCTCCCGAGACTTTGACTCATCCACTAGGGCCGCCTAGGGGTTTAAAGGTTTGTTGCATATGCTAAATGCAATCGTGATCCTTATGAAAGTGGCCTAGTTAATTTATTTACTTTTGGTTGTTTATTTTTATTTAGTTTTTTTAAATTTTTTGCTCGGGACTAGTAAAATCTAAAGTTTGTGGGTGTTTGATAAGTTCTGTTTATACCCACTTATTCATGCATTCTTAACTTACTATTTTGTTAGATTCCATATAATTTAATGTATTTTGTAATTTATTTAATGTTTGATTGATAGGAAGCATTGGAACATGGATCTTGGACCAAATATACGTGTTTTGGATGTAAGGGTTGGTGCTCAGAGCGCCAATTCCCGTTGTATTTTTGTTAAATACTTCTGTAAAACATTATTATCAGTAATAATATATGCAGTTTCTATAATATAATTCATTCTTATATATGGTAAAGACGTAATGACCTCAGAATGATTAGTCATGGTACAGTTGCAAAAGCGTCGCAACGGACATTGAGTCGTATCATGACGTTGTCATTCTCAGACAGTTCCTGGTCAAGGTTTACACTGCTTGGTCAGCAAAGTAAACCCGTTGAGACTGGTACAAGTCGTATACTGGAATATATGATTCCAATGGTTTCTCAATGAACCATAAGTCTTGGAGACTGGTATAGACCTGTAGGTGTTTTATAGCGGATAAACACTGAACGACTCACCGAAGATTCTTAATGGATGGTACACCAACGTCAATAAGAATCTTCTTGGGTTGAGTAGCACTTGTGATTCTTAGACTTGAGATGCCATCGTGGGCACATGAGACATCTTCTACACTTAGATGGCAGTCACGTCACCGATCTATTTAGATCACCCGCCTCCGCTCTGTTCGTGTGGGTGTAGATAGATCCTCAGTGTGTCCTATGTGTGTCAAGATAGGATCCGTCAGTTCTGTGTACCAGAGCATAGGTAGTCCATACAATTAGCAATAAGATAAATCCATGGGCCCGTGGTAAAGTTTAGAAGCTAGTTCTAAACATTCTTATGAGAATTGCTAATAGAATAGTCGACTGGATAATCCCCATAGAGATTTGACGTTTACATCTATATCTCTGGGATAAATCCGGATACCTGTGACGGAGGAATTATACATTTGCCATGACCTCGACCTGTGTGGTTCAGCGGGATTATCTGTGATCGTCATAATCTACGGGTGGATAGATTATGGACACGAAATTTGATTTCGTGACGGAAATACCTGAACCTAGAGAGTCTCCATAATGAAACATACTCGTAGAGCACTAGAGCAACATTAAATAAATAATATTGATTATTTATAAAGTCGTTTAAAGGTTAAACGCAATATACGTGCAAAAGGGACCCGATAGTCATTTACGCAATTATTGTGTATTTACATTTAATACTTGATTAATTTAAATACACATTAATTAATAGTCAAAATGAGTTATTTGACTTATTTCCTAAATGAATATATATTTTTGATATTTAATGTAAATATTATTAATATATTTAATATATTTGTATTTGATTAATTAATTAATTATTTAATTGTTAAATGATTAAATTAATTAAAATATAAATATCTTACTTTAGGATATTTAAAGTAAATGACTTTAGTTGCCATATTTGACTTAAATAAATATCTAATAAAGGTTATGGAAGATATTTATGCAAGTTGATTTACAAATGATGAAATGAAATTGAAATTACAATTTTGTTAATTTGGTGTGCAAATTTCGGCCAAGGCTTAAATGTTGTGCATATAAATTGTTTTTTCACTTTTCATTTCATTAACCTAATACACTTTATCACAAACAAAAGTTCTATTGAAGAAAGGCAAAAGAAAGAAAGTGAAGGAGAAAAGATATACCTTAAGAAAAAGCTTGGATTTTGTAAGTTTTTCAACTTGCTTATTAGAAAGGAATTTGTTCCTTAGGATCTAAGCTATATCTTGTGAGTTTCTTAAGTTATTCTTTTCTTTATTTCTTGTGTTTTTGTTGATGGAAATTTGTTTAAAAGTGTTGAGCATGTATGATGAACAAAAGGTGTAACTAGTGTAGTTATATGTATTCTTTTAAGGTTTATGAAACCATGTTGCTATTCTAGAGTTGTTGACCCACTCTTAAATGACCTAGATTTGATCTTGAGTTGTTTCATTGTGTTGAGACTTGAATTAGTTGAAAGATTGATGATTGAAGTAATTGATTTGGTGGATTAAGTCCAATTTGTCCAATTTGTTGAAATTGAGAAATTAGGGTTTATGACCAATTCGGATTTTGGGGCTTTTGAGATATGTTGATCATTTGGGTGTGTATTGGATGCATGCAAAGTTTCATGTTGATTGGATTTCATTAAGATGAGTTTTGAGACATGAAATGACCAAATGGCCAACTCCCCCCAAAATGGAGCTCTCGGCTTTGGGCTTTAATTTTTGGTTTTTGTGGCTTTTGGTGTTTTGATGTTTTGAGCATGATTAATTCATCCTAGAAATGATTTAGAATCATTCAAAATTGATTGGATCAATTTCGGACCAAAACGGAGAAAATACCATATAAGGGTAATTTGGTAATTTCACTTGAATTTGATTCATTTGAAATTTTATTTCATTATTTGATTATTGGGTAATTAAATAAATATGTTTATTTAATTAATCCGAGAAAAAGTTTTGAAATCGGAAAATAACGATTTTCCCGCTTCCGCTGCGTTACCGGATTCACCCGTAAATAAAACCCCTTCAAAATGGTATCAGAGCCAGTCTGATTCTAGGCCATGTAAAATAATTGGCTATATTTTAATCATCTTTCCTTGATTGTATGCATGCTTATTAGGATCTAAACCGGTTAGATTTAGGGTGTATGACACTTAGCGGAAAATCCCTAATAATAAGGTTTTATTGTAATTATGTATTTGATGCATGTTATATGGTCCGTCTCGTCAATACGGTTTATGAATATCTCTTTGTGACTACATCCGAGACCGTGCCTCTGCTGTGAGGGTGTAGCCGATAAAGATTTATTTATACCGAACGTATATCAGATACTAGGTAAATTCAAGTAAAAGCGCAATTCTGAACGTGCCCTAGCTGTCAGGATTACGTGAGTAACTTGAGTTTATCATTGACGAGTTTAACCTTGGTACGTCTCCTTGTGGGCCTGCCTCCGCAGCGACAACGAGAAATGGCCAGGACCGGGAGTTTAGGAGTCACTGTTGAGTGATTGACAATTCAGTTGTCTACCTGATGAATATACGTAGGCGAGACCGTGCCTCTGCTGTGAGCTGAAATATATTCACGGGGTCCACTTTTCACTATTTATATTTAATTTAATTATTGAATATTTGTGTTCTGTGTTGGGATTACAGTAATGCATGATTTAGTGGGAGGGGCATATTAGATTAAAAATCCATGATCTAGTTTATGCTTTTGATATTATATGAAACTGCTTAATTTCTGCTAACCGTTTTTCGTGATCTATATGATAGATTTGCGATGGCGGGTCAATCCACAAACCAGTTTGCGCGTATGCTAGATGCGAACAAACTAAAAGGCGCTGAGAACTTTACGGACTGGGAAATGGATTTGAGGATTGTCCTTGATTCCGAGAAGTTGGGATATGTGCTTGAGGGCCCTTTGCCCCTTGCAGTGGGTGAAGAGGCTTCGGAAGAGGAACGCCGAGTTTTTGAAACTTGGAAGGATGATGACTTGAGAGTCAAATCATACATCCTCAGTTCGCTCTCACCAAAACTCAAACAGCAATACTATGGTATGATTGATTCCTACAGTATGATGACACGATTGAGACAATCGTTCGAGAACCAAGAACAGGTGATTGTTCACAAGGTCGCCATGGAACTGTTCCATGCGCGCCTGGATGAGGGGCAAAGTGTTAGCCCACATGTTCTTCATATGATCGATTTGATCGATCAATTGAGGCAACATAATCTCGTCCTCAATGACATTCTCGGGAGGAGTGTCATTCTTGGTTCCATGCCAGCTTCATTCCGACAGTTTGTGATGTACTTCAACATGCACGGGACTGTCTGCACCTACCATGAGCTGCATAGGATGTTGCTCACGGCAGAGGAGGACCTTAAGAAGGGATTACCAACACGCCCTCCTAGATCTACTTCACTTTCAGCTTCTTCCCAAGGAATGTCCAAGGGAAAGAACAAGAAAGGGAAGAAGAAGAAGAAGGCAGTTGGGCCTCAACAGCAGCCAAAGATAGCCAAGCCCAAGAGGGCTTCTGAGGACAAATGCCACCACTGCGGCAAGGTCGGGCACTGGAAGAGAAACTGTCCAGATTACATTGCTCAAATCAGGAGAGAGAGAGCATCGACATCAGGTACTTTTATTTTTCCAGTTATTGATATATCTTTGGCTTGTGAAGCCGTTACATCCAACTGGATTTTAGATTCTGCTTGTCCCATTCACATTTGCAATTCGTTGCAGGTGCTGAAGGAAAGTAGGAGGCTGAAGCCTGGAGTGATGCAGTTGCGATTCGGGAGTGGAGACTCACTGGATGCAGTTGCAGTGGGAGTATGCGAGATCTCATTGCCGAATGGGACACTTTTGTTGAATGATTGCTATTTTGTGCCAGGATGTGTGGCTAATATTATATCACTTTTTGTACTTGATACGGAAGGCTTTTGTATGAATATTAAGAACAGTTCTTTATATTTATATGATAGAAATAATATTCAGATCCTAAGTTGTCCAAATATGCATGGTCATTATACACTGCAAACATCAAAAGATATATTAAGTTCTGGAATTAATAAACGTAGATTACCTGAAATAAATAATACTGAACTCTGGCATATGCGGCTAGGTCATATTGGGGCTAAACGCCTTAACCAAATGGTTAGGAATGGTTTGATACCAGATCTCACCATTGAATCCTTTCCAACCTGTGAATCATGTATTCAAGGTAAAATGACTAAAGCTCCATTTTCTGGTGTTGGACACCGAGCCACAAACTTACTGGAACTCGTACATTCTGATGTATGTGGTCCACTAAGTCAAACTGCTCACAGTGGTTATTCATACTTCGTTACCTTTACCGATGATTTATCACGGTACGGTTATGTCTATTTGATACGACATAAATCGGAAACTTTTGAAAAGTTCAAAGAATTCCGAAATGAAGTAGAAAAACAAACTGGGAAATATATTAAATGCCTTCGATCTGATCGAGGTGGCGAATATATGAGTGGTGAGTTCATTGATTATATGAAGGAGAATGGGATTCTCGCTCAATACACTCCTCCAGGTACCCCACAACACAATGGTGTATCTGAGAGGAGAAATCGGACTTTATTGGATATGGTCCGATCAATGTTGAGTTTTACAGATTTGCCCTATTATTTATGGGGCTACTCTCTCTTAACCGCCGCACATCTTTTGAATAAGATTCCTTCAAAAGCTGTTCCTACGACACCGTATGAGATATGGTTCGGTAGGAAACCGAATCTTAATTATATTAAGGTTTGGGGTTGTCCTGCCTATGTCAGGGTGACTCAGCAAAAAGTAAGCTTTCGCCTCGAGGGCAAAAGTTTAGGTTTATTGGATATCCTCCGAATACGAGGGGATATCTGTTCTATGATACCGAGCATCGAAATGTATTCGTAGCTCGCTTCGCAAATTTCTAGAAGTAGAATTTTTGTCAGAAGGTGGTGATCATAGACAGGTTATGCTTGATGAAGTACAACCTGAAAACAATGAACCAACGGAGGAACCTGAAGTTCAAGTAGATGAAGGACCTTCAACACACACACTCCGTAGGTCACAAAGGGTATCTAGACCTCCTGAACGCTTGTATTTGATACAAGAAAAGAGTCTGGATGTTCTCTTAATAGAAGAGACAGATCCTTTCACCTATAGAGAATCGATGTTGGACATCGACTCCGTGAAATGGCAAAGTGCCATGAAATCCGAGATAGACTCAATGCATGAGAATCAAGTTTGGGACTTGGTTCCCCTTCCAGAGGGAATTGTTCCTATCGGCTGTAAATGGGTTTACAAGAGGAAGCGAGGGCCTGACGGTAAGGTTGAAACTTACAAGGCCCGACTGGTAGCAAAAGGTTACACGCAGCGACCTGGCGTCGACTACGATGAGACTTTTTCACCAGTTGCAATGCTTAAGTCTATTCGGATTTTGCTTTCTATAGCTGCGTATCATGATTACGAGATTTGGCAAATGGATGTCAAAACGGCTTTTCTGAATGGATTTCTTGATGAAGAAATCTATATGGAACAGCCGGAAGGTTTTGCATCTAGCGAGAACTCGGGCATGGTATGTAAGCTTAAGAAGTCCATTTATGGACTCAAACAAGCTTCACGAAGTTGGAATCTTTGATTCGACGAGATTATTAGATCGTCTGGTTTTCTCAAGAATTCGGAAGAATCCTGTGTGTATCAGAAGGCCAGTGGGAGCATGGTCGTATTTTTAGTCCTGTATGTTGATGACATCCTAATCATTGGGAATGATTTAGGCATGTTACAAGGAGTTAAAGCGTACCTCTGTAAGAATTTCTCCATGAAGGACCTGGGAGAAGCTTCCTATGTTTTAGGGATAAAACTCTATAGAGATAGACAAAGGAAGCTGATTGGGTTATCCCAATCAACGTACATAGATAAGATCTTGGAACGGTACAATTTTGGTAACTGTAAGACAGCAAATATACCGTTCCGACATGGGATTCATCTTTCAAAGAAGATGAGTCCACAAACAGAAGATGAGAAGGTTAGAATGTCTAACCAACCTTATGCTTCGTGTTTGGGCAGCATAATGTATGCCATGTTATGTACAAGGCCTGATATCAGTTTCGCTGTTAGCGTTACTAGCAGATATCAGTCCAATCCAGGTAATGACCATTGGATGGCCATTAAACATATCCTCAAGTATCTTAAAGGTACTAAGGATAAGTTAA